>DWMG01001132.1:0-16107 GCA_018244855.1 Elbella merops
TAAAACTCGACGGGCATCTATATTTACCGCCCACGATCTTTTCGTACGTCTTCATCGGTTCATTTGCGTAGAAAGGAGGATATCCTGCATTCATTTCGAACAAAAGCACACCGAACGACCACCAGTCGACGGAATATCCATATCCCTTACTCAATATAAGTTCTGGAGCTAAATACTCTGGCGTACCACATAACGTCCAGGTACGGCCTTGTAGAACTTTGCAAAATCCAAAGTCAGTAATTTTTATGTAGCCGTTCTTATCTACTAAAATATTTTCAGGTTTCAGATCACGATATACTAAATTGCAAAAGTGCAAATATTCTAAAGCTAAAACAACTTGACTGGCGTAAAATTTCGCTAACGGCTCCTCAAACTTACCCATGCGCCGAAGGTGAGTGAACATTTCACCGCCTGGCACGAACGGCATTACAAAATAAATGTAACTATTGTCCTTAAAACTGAACTCCATCGATACCGTAAAAGGAAATCTCATAGCTTCGAGAATACGCTTTTCGTACAGTGTATGTTCGACTTGTTTCATCTTGATAATTTTCTCTTTCTCCAGAATTTTCATCGCGTAAAACTTGTGTGTTTTCGTATGTTTCAGAAGTATAACTCTGCCGAACGCACCGGTGCCCAGTGTACGAATACGTTCCATTTCGCTAATTTCTATATTAAAATTGGGTTTTTTGCACCAACGCTGTACGAATTCCCCCTTTAATTGCTTGAGATATTTAGTGTACGCTTGTTGCTGCTGTTCTGTATATCCATCGCGCACATCTGATTGTGCTGATTGGGATGCTACTCGATACGACATATCTTTCGATGGCACATAGCTTTTACGCATGTACATATTTTGTTTTGCTATGACATGTTGACCCGAACGATTTGAATCGTCGCAAACTGGATTGTCGGGCTAATGGAACGTAATGCTCAAAGGCAAATATTCGACAATAGCACAAAATTATTACTTTTACGACTTATTAGAGAATGTTGAATTCCGTTGCGAATGTTTTCGCCGAGATCGAAAGTGCGAGGGTACGGGAGCGCGGGGTGAAGGGTGAACGAACGGCACGAGTGGGAGGGTGGCGGAATCAGCTGTGTTTAGGGGTGACATGCAATGCCCCGACGGCTGGTTGCCGTCCCGACTGGTGTATTGATCAGACGCCACGTGCAGCCGTCCCAAACTTTTCCGAGAGCAATATTATTATTGTAGGCATACGCATAGCTTGCACTCAAAGTTAACAGTTTATTATTAAATTGCAAAGTATTTTCATTCATACGTGAACACTTCCTAGATAAATAATTCTGGGTAATTACGGCAAGGTTCGTACTTGGGCCCTTAAAATTTATGAGCTTATTAGGAGCTTGTTTGAAACTGCTGTAACTGCACGTAATGTTGTTGGCAAAGTGCATGTTTACAAGCGTTTTTCTACTGTAAGCTTGGTCGTCATTTTTGACATAGCTTACACTGTTTTAACTATGTAGACCCTATTTATAATATTACAATTATATATTTCGAATAATGTAACGTTATTTACTGCTCATTCTTGTACATGTAAATCTATTTGCAATCATTTCCTTATGTTGACCTACTCTTTCGCAAACATAAATAGTGTACTTTTGAGTCATGATTCCTTATTGTATCAAATGAATTTTATTTAATTACATTATGTATTATATACAATTATTGTTAACATCGTTATTTGCTACACAGTTAAGACTAAAATTATTTCACTGATGCGCTATCGTCGAGATGAAATTAATTATGTATTATAATAGTATTTTATTAAATTTGTAAGCAGCAAGCGGTCATTAGCCGCCCTGTACCTGAGACTGAATTAAATTTCTTCTTGGTGTAAGATCAGCGTCCGCAAAACGAGCTTAATATGCATCAGAGTCTATTAGCTGTTGTAGTGGGACATGAATATGCAAAAACATTGTATCATCCCTGTATATTTTGTCCCCAACTTAAAAGAAGAGTAAACCATATTTTATTTATTTCTGAATAAGAGGACATAGGTTCCGAAGAAAGAGATTTTACTACGTTACAGGTTTGTTTTAACGTTTAGTATCAATAAAATACCCCAAACCTTGAAAGTCCTGATAAACATAATGGGCTATGTTCCGTCTTGTTGAAACAGTAATTTAATGGTATTTTTTATTGTAGTTCTCATTATGAATATAATATTTCGTTTTTCCAATAAATTATTAGTGTTACAAGATACCTGCTTTTTATTTTGAGTTGATGCTCACTGATGATTCTCCAAGTATTGACTGGTGGAGAATGCCACTCGGCATTAAGTTGGCCCATTATCATACCTGTATGTGGTGTGCAATAAAAATAAATAGATAAATAAATGAGATTCGTTGATAATATTGATCAATACATCAGCGTAACGGGTAAGTAACTGTTATATCGGTTGTGCCGAAGAATGATAATCGACGCATTAGTGGGCCAACAATAGCGAAATAAAACTTGTTCATAATAGTAATAGGCGTTCATAATGAAACAGTTATGTTTGCCCACTTACATAGCCGCGTAAGAAATTACACTAACCATCTGCAAATTATATAAGAGAATATCTAACCGCCTATTTTGCGCTGCTAGCTCTCTACACTCGGATATAAGTAAACAATTGTGCCATTGTTTCAAGAGCGTACAACGAAAGTGAAGCATAAGACGCGCAAAAGGAATATTTTAATTTCAAACGCAAACGAACCGTCACAGAATAGTCCACAGTTCCAAAACATATGTTATATTGAAGCCCGTTAAAAGAATGATGACTATAAAGTCACACGGCGGTGCGGATGGTGACGTGTGCGCATTACATTCTTGGAATTATTTGATCCTTCGAACCAGATGGCCTTATACCGTCCTGTAGAACACATCAATTGACGTGCTAATTTTAGATTTTTCTAATTGGACTGGTCCATTCTTAATTAAGCTTAACATTAATTATTACAGTATTCGAAATCCAATAACATTTTGTGCTTATGTCGAATATTTAGTTGTACATACGTTTATGTACATACACGTTAACATCAGGAGGCAGATGTATTTTGCAGCTGCGCGATAAAATGGGATAATTCTGGCTAGTCTCCCACTCCCTAAATGAAATAATCGCGAAAACCGGTTGAACTACGTGAGTCCCAATTTCATTCTATTGTACCTATACCTTCAAAGGGAGGAGCAGGGAGTATACGGAAAGGAAGCCTGCCTCATTGCGGTTTAATGAGTAATGATTCTGTAATATTGACACATATAGTTTGCATTCACAAGAGCAAGCAATTACGATTTATGATATTTCATATTTCATTTATATTGTTAAAATATTCATTTTTATTTATTGATCTTAAACAGATTATGTTATTGTTTTAAATTTATCCTTGATATTTGATTACATATTTACAAATCCCTATTTATTACTGTCTTTTGCAGTTGTAAAATGGTCAAAAGCAGACCAATTTAGGTACAAACTTACTATTAATGAAGTCTCATTGACCAGAACTATCATTGTATTCCTACAGAAGCGGATTGAAAATCTAATAGCGTTAGACGTAAATTGAGTATTTCGTGTGTAGTGTGCAAATGCGAAGTCAAATTGTGATTCAAGCAGCATTTTAACTGACGCTCCGTTGAATTGAGTGCGTAATATCGGTCGTTGCATGTTTGGCAATGACCGTTGGTCGTAACTGAAGTCCTATTAGGAGCCCTCCCTATTTTATGGACACCGAATTGGCCGACTAAAAGCAGGTTTATGTGAAAGGAAAAAGGATGTAACCGCTCTTAACGTAAAGCGATATTGGGCCGGCGAGGAAACGCGGGTTGGTCGTCGTTGCCGTTCAAATAGCGGCGTCCGTTCGGCGCCGACGGAAATTGTACATCTTTTTTATTCAATGGAAGGCTGTACTCGCTATATTTCTTTGCGAATAATTGTACTTATGTATACAACTATGAATATGTTGTTTTTTTAATGATCTTGCATGTATGATGTAAATTTAGTAGGTTATACTTTGTTTTTAATATTTCTAGAATTAATTAATTTTCTAATTTCATCGCTCTTCTGTAAAGATTTTTGTATTATTTTCTTGGATCGTTAACTTTATTTTTTATTCAGATTGTCATGTTCATTGCAAAATTTAAGACAGTATTTTTCTTGTACTGGATACTGTCGTCTTCGTTGATATTGATTTTTGAAAAATGGTTGCACTGTCTAACTCTTATACAATCCATTTGGAATGGGATATTAATAATATTTTGCTTCATTGAGCCTTTGTAATAACCCAACAATATGTTTTTCGAATTAGTTCCCTTAATGATTTACTTTTTTGACTCACATCCTCTTCATACTCTAACATAATAATCAAATTATTTATCTGCTCTGCCTAAGAAGTACTAATTAAGCCAACAAATTACACTCAAAATAATATTTAATATTAATATTCGCATGAAGCATGTTTTGTAGAACTGTAGAATTTTAACATGATTAGTAATATAACCATAAAACATTTAAAAGAGTATAAGGAATAAAAACGTTCAGTTTGCCTTCACAATTTAACCCAGTTGCGAATTGGGTGAGGAGGGAATTGCTTCAATATCACAAATTTATAAGCTCAATAGTGAAGTAGGCTATACATGTGAAGTACATTGCGGCACTGAATAAAAAACCTGTATGCACACAGTACAGTAAAGTGTTTTAGCACTGACTTCGTTCACACGCACTAACAATTAGTGACGGTTCATTGTTCATGATCAAAATGAAAGGAATATTTAATTCTACAAAGCGTGCCATTAGTCATCGTGGATAGTCTTAGAGTCGGAAGTGTTCTCAAGGTGGCATTCGATATGTTCGGATCAGCGCGCGGTCGCCGGTCAAGGCTGTGGAGGTCCGCAGTCCGCAGTCCTTAGATACTACTCTCGGCACGTCACCATCTTGGCGCATTGATGTTACACCACACGTCCAGCGTCATAAGTATCAGACAGACTTCGGAGCGACTGGAAACTTTTACTACTTTCTACATTGAATTCCACAGAGGTTTAGAAGTTTTGAATTTGGATGATATTGATAAACGTATAAAACAATCAGTTGAATGTTGTGGATGGTTTTTAAATTTTCGGCAATTCATCGCGTTCTGCTGAATAAATCGAAATAGTAAAGCGGTGTACCGACGATCTGATAGTTGTCGAGCCAATTGGCCCGTTGACGTCATGTGGTCGTGGCGGTTATTTTTCAAGGACGTTTGTATTGTAAAAACTAGAGAAATAACTCGTTTTAAATAGCTTCAAGCCGATAACGTCGCTCATATTCGATTTGCTAATGATTTCATATTAATTTAATTTGTGTTGCCATCTTATAAACGTGCCTACATAAAATCAATAAAATGTAACATGACGCCTGTAACCTTCAAAGGGTAGGCAGAGGAATATAATGCCACGTTTCATCAGTTCCATCATTTGTCTCGTCATGGAATAAATTTTGAACCTATTGCCATTCACCGAGTACTCCAAGCCACTTCTAAGAATTTCAAATTGAAAAAATCCAATAGTGCCCGATCCGAGTATCGAATCCGGGATCTCTCGATCAGCAGTAGCTTTCGCAACCACTTTACCGACGAAACTGTCAATAAATGTTCGCCAAAAAGGTACCATAAATAAAAAGCGATCTTACGCGACCAATCCATTCGGAATTGACCTTTCTGACAACTGTGCACTGCTAATGCATTACGTTGTGAAATATGGACCGAAAACACAAAGGATCGTTAAGCAACTAACAGTTCAGAACCCGAATGTTATTAGAACAGAGCTTTCTCGTGAGATTTTGAATGTCGTGAATGATATATGTATGTACATCAGTTATTTATAATATAATAGGTCAATTCCTATTGCTTGTGTTCAATTAATGACAAAATAAATGTTAATATGCAAGTATTTACCCCTTTGTCCTATATCACTAGACTCATGGATCGACTATCACTCTCGTATGATAAGAGCCCACCCACGCAGAAAGCAATGTAAACAAATATACATATCTATCGCAATCTATTCGACTAAACACTCGTGTGTTAACACAGCTTTAAATAGTGTATTGGTGTGATAAAATAACCTTTAAGAGTGTCAGTCATGTGTTCAGTGTAGCTTTGACCTTTTCTCCGCCTACCCTACCTTCGTTAGCAAAAATATCACAACCTTTAGACTATAATAACTACGAGTACGAAAAATCAATATTACCTAGCTACGTACGAAGAGGCTTCTTAATATTCAGTATTGAACTTATATTAATATTTACTTACCGGCATTTTATTCTCCAATATACCTTAATCCTGCAATATTAAATCTGGTGTCTTTTCATTGCGCGATTTACCATAGATAAAGTTGCTGTCATCATCTTCAGTAAATATTGTTCAAGCTCTTTTAAAGTCATGCTTCTCGTTTCTTAATGGAAGTTTTGGCATAAATATCCTGCTTCAAATCTATTAATGGACACTGCAAGCTTATTTTAGAATGAGATTTATACCACTATTCGTTACAAAAGCCGTGACTAACTTAACCTTTGATACTAGATATTGATGAACGTTAGTGCGCCTGTGTTATAACTTATCTTGCGTTAAGTTTTGTACTCATTTAAGTCCAGAACTCTAGCTCTTCACCTTGACAATCCATTTCAAATGAAGGAACAGATGTTATTAGATCATACAATTTTTACAACACAAATATTCGAATGTACATTTAATTTCTATTCTAGTATTGTTAACGTTGCATTCTTGAGACTCGTTTTGACTCAATGATCAAAGGTAAGATAGATGTACTCGAAAAAATTAACGTTTTGTCGAAGCGTCTACGTTTGCTCTTGCTGCGTTAACTATAAACACGCATAAACACAGATAGTTACCCAGCTCCACGGCTCCATCTGACATGAGTCACGCACTGTGAAACCGTTGCGTTATGTTTACGTCGTCGGACGGAAACCAGAGAGAGTAATTATTGTAACGCCAGCTCTCAGTTATATCCTCAAGTACATCTTAATAATCTTATATCACAGTTATTTATTCAACGTGTCAACACAATTTCAGTTACACTATTTACAATTGCTACGCTTGATTTATTTACTCTCTACATTTTTCAAGTGTTACACATTTTTAGAGCACTCGAAACTTTATCAACTGTCTCGTAGATAGAGGAACGTCATTGTTCTTAGATGGCAGCCTCTCTCTCTCCCCATTATCACTTAAAGGAGATCCTTTTGTAGTCTGCTCCACTCTTTGCGATCTAGCATAAAACCTCCTCCTCTTCCCGTTTTATCTCTAGCTCTAGCTAGAAACAATTTTTATTGGGTCCTATGAAAAATTTTCAGTGACAAAAGGCCTTTATATATGAACGGATAAAACAAACTGTGTTTGGAAATGCCTGATTTCACTACGCGTGCTTAGTTTAGTATATACTTTTACTTATGAATATGTTAACTTTCCTCTTAAATATTACGTTTTAGGTCAACTTTTACTTTCCGTTTTTAATGTCGTATTTTTCATCAAAGTTCTTTATAATGTTTCATAGAGGTTTGAGGAACTGACTGCACGCACTTGGCCCGCATGATACCCTATATCCTTCAAACTGAATATAAAAATATTGTCCAATAACAAATAGGGTATGACATACAAATAATAAAATTTACGTAGAAATTAATAAAACTTACGCAGAGTTTGAGTACAACGCTTTGGCATCCAAACCGACGATTTTGAAGGGACCATAAAATAAACCAGTTTGTGTGCGTTCTCCTTTTATATGTTGACACATATTCCTTCGAGCGTTTTATTCACTAATACACGAGACGAACGGGAAAACTTATTTCAAACTTATTATGCAAATAATTCATTACTGGGTAGAACAGAATGGAAATAGGAGGGATTTACAACCGTAGCTGTAGAAATGTTTTATGTAAGTATATGTTCTGTCTCTTATGCTTATTAATTTTCTCTTTCCTATGTCACTCTTTATTTAAAGGTATAAATAATATATAATACATGCAGTAAATATAGACGATGTCCCCTTTTTGAACGTCCATCAAAATATAAGTCATATAACAGGAATCGATGCTTTACCGTAATAAAAATGAACCATTTTTGTACACTCAATAGCACAGCGCTTCTGGAATTTCTCAAAAGGAAGTGAGATTAACTAAAGAAGAGGCTGCTCCACTTTTTCCTCGAAGGAAAAGGTCATCGTCCTGTACTTGATGTGCATTATCTAATTCTGATGAAACATTAAAGGTTGATTAAAGAAACATTGTCGATTAGCGACTGCCTCGTTCGGCGAATAACTGCAACCGTAATTACCGATCGAAACGACCTGGGTTCAAGCTTCGGGTCGAGTACTATTGGATTTTTTTGTCTTAAGATTTATAGAGGTGACTCGACGGAGTCCTGATTTTTGGGCGGCGTATGACCATAGATTCACCATCTATTTCATAGTGGGACGCAAACGTAACTGGTGGAACGTGGGATTGTACTACACTCCTCTGGTTACCACTTTAGGGATAATAGGCGTGATATTAGGTTGTTAATTAAATAAAATGGCGCATAAGGCAAACACGCATCAATATTACGTTCGTTAGTAGAATGTCTCATCTAAACAATCTCGACTGACTGGTTTCTGGTTCTTGATATGAACAAAGCACGTGTCGTGGGCTTGCTCGTGCGGAAGCGATGTAGCATTGAGATGACCCACCTTGACTTGAGAATGATTTTATGTTATTCCAACGTATATAAATTCATGTGATATATAATAAAATCCATTTCTAATTAGATACATTAGAGATATTTGCTGCTTGATGCTCTCTAGGTATTCACCCAAGGACACGGCGTGAGGATGTATCTAATAATAATGAATTTCTAGTCGTTATCAATTTGCCCTTTTTTTGATTATTTATATGCGCTTATTAGTGAAACTTGTGACCTCGGGTGCCTTCCTCGTCGCACAATAAATGTACTTTCACTTATAAAAATGTATTTTTACAAATCAGTTATATTTTATTTATTTATAACTTCTTTCAAAGTGTTGTTATACAATTAAACTTATCTTGAACGCTTTCAAGTAACTTCGGAAGAGTCAAACGAGGGTTCATTAAATTACAAATTGCTCTTTTTAAATAATATTTTTTGAACCACGTTGACCGAGTCGTTGCTGGTCGAGATGATGCAAGTGCAACTGCTGATCGAGAAGTCCTGTGTTCGAATCCACGATCGACTGCTATTCGATTTTTCTTACTTAGAATTTTTAGTTAAAATTTGTAGTAGTGGCTTGGGGTCTGCATTTATGCCTCACATATGGCAACAGGCTAAATCGCTATTCCATGGTGGGACGTAAACATAACCACCAGTTATGTACTACACTCATCTGTCTACTTTGGGAATTACAGGCGTAATGTTACGTTAATTTTTTGTACCAATGATGGTGTTATCTAACTAACAATACATTTATCTTACGTACCTGCATAATCACAACCAGTTTTACGAACGCAGCAAGTCTCAACTACGAAAACGTGGACAACGCTAATTTCAGTATCGTCTGTAACGTCAATCAGCGAGCCTGCGGTTGTATCTAGTAATATAATCCCACCACATCTAATCCCCGCGGCTCACCGGCTGAGCTTCAGTGCCAACGAACCTATCAACTGGTTTGCGTGGAATATCTTGAATTTGTACGTCTATAAAATGTTTTGCTTTATTGCACACCGTCTTGCCAGGACACGATTTGCATAAAACTGTTTAAATCATACAGGAAATAGTCTATCTTCATTCAAATGAGCTGGATGTCCTGATAAACGCAGTTGATATTAGAAGTGCCTGGATTTAATATATTCAAAGATGTTTCATCATCTCCAAACTCTCAAAAGTGAACACGATTATCAAAAATAAACATAACTGTGTATTTCACTTGTCTGACTGTGGTACTGTTAACATTAGAATATTCATAATTATAACTATGGTATAAATAGATGTTCATGTAACACAAAGCTTCTGCAGTAAAGGCATGTATCTTATAAATGAACATGTATCTTCTGCTAAGGTTTTTAAGAAATTTTCTACTATATTTATTATATGGTTATGATAAATTATCTTTTCTTTATTAATATGAATCATTAACCTCATGACAAAAACTTTATTCATATGCAACAACTTTCATATAGCTTTTATGGTTAGCCATTAAGTTTGAGTACATGTGGTTAAATGAAGGACGTTACAATAAAGCGCTATTTTGCTTCCCTTCTTAAGTTGAGTGGGACTTAATTTATGACAGGTATTCACACTCTGTAGCAGAAAAAGTGGTAGAAAAAATGTGTGCTTTTTTGTATTTATAAGATTACAGCAGTCTTAATGATATTCTTTGTTTCATAAATTTTATTTATTACAATCTTAACCAGTAGAAGCAGTGTTTTAGAAGTATGCTCCTGAATTTTCTGAAAAACAACATGTGGCCAGAACTTATTTTATGTTCTAATATTTTAATATGTTTTTGTTACAGATTTATCAAAGAACCGGTTTAGTGATGTGCCAGAGGAAGTGACAACGTACATTTTCTTAGAAAAGTTACTATTATCACAAAATATAATAAGGAGTTTACCGGATGCAGTAGCAGCACTCCAGTCTCTCACTTACTTGGATCTCAGGTATGTTATATGGACGGAAATAGGCTGATAAATGATGATTAAAATTTGTGATAGGACTGTAGGAATAAGAAGTGTTAGTATCATTAGCCCAGTTAGTAAATATTGGTATAACAGCAGGTACTATCTGTCCTATTTGAAATCAGTCATAGAAACATGTAAGAATTAATTTATTTAAATGACAGTTTGATTGCTATTATATTTTATATGTGGTACATCATATTTATATTTCTACAGCATAAAAATGTTGGTGTATATAAATAAATATTACGAGATATAACAATCAATCACTGTATGACAATGTCTTTTAATTTATCACTTCAAAAGCATTTATCTAATCCGGCTAGTTTTATTATTTCGTAGGTTACTATTTTATTAACAACTCAATATTTAAAGAAAAAGTTACAATATGTCTTTCCATGCGTTTTCAATAAGCTTATTTTTATATTATGATACATTGTACTAACAAGATTCCTTTATCTCACCATCGTCGCCTTATAATGTGGTAATAAGAACAACTCGTTGGTATTTTGAATATACAAATATGTATAAGCTTCATTAAGAAGATTGGCTACACAAGCCACTCGAGAACGTACCACTGAAATCTGTGGCAATACAGCCAGCCGCCATTGCCGAAATCGTCGAGATCCTAACATAAATCACATGTTAATCACTTTGTTCTTTTCTCAAAATTTTACATAATATTACATCATTTTGATATCTTGACCTGCATGATAATTGGCGTTTCTCAATACTTGCATCAAATCCACTTTGACGTTGAGCCGATACTCCTCAGGGATAGATTTCAAATGTGGCAGAAGGGATAAAAGGAATAATTTATCTGGATCCTCGTTTTCAGTTTTTGGTATATTGTCAACACTGGCAAACGCGAATTCATCTATGTGTTTAGGAGTGGAAACGACTTTGGACGTGGGTGCCACTTCAGATTCGACTCCTCTACAATCATCATCGTCATCTTGATTATCGAAGTTATCGACGTCATTCTCATTGTCCATAGTATCGTCTTCTGAAGACACTTGACTTGCTCTGACCCATTTTAGTTTTTTGCGCGGTTTCCAAATTCTCTTTTTCTCTACCGCTTCGTCTGAATCACTCGTCTGGACCGTCTCGGTCGTTGGCAACGTTTGATTTTTCAATATAAACTGCAATTGTTTACTGTAAATGTAGGGTCGTTTGGTTCTGTTTGGGTCCTTCAAATACTTTTGAAAACAATCCCTGATGCTTTTCCATTTTTTTTGTAGTTGTAACTCTGTAACAGAAACAGATAGTGTGTATTAGTTTAATATTAAATATTTAAACGAATAACAACATAGATAAGAATATATGCAGGACGATCTGATAGTAATATCATATAACAGATAACGAATTTAGCTGTAATCCCTCTATTTTTAATTGTGCAACGATAACCTTTCATACCTATACAATATATTAAAACATATCTTACGTTGACAACGAACTACTGTTACAATATTCGCCTGCAAAACGGCATTCATTCAAATTCGTTCCCAGAGCGGCAAGAACAAGATAAGGCATCGTTGTAATCTAAAATACGACTATGGAATACATTACGTCAAAATCTACGATTACATCATGTTACAACTGGTACTATTCATTCAATAAAATCTTCTAAATTGAAATAAAAACAAAGAATGTTCTTAACACATTTATTCTACACGCCTACTCAACAATACTAACAAATATCAATCAATACTTCCGTGTAAAATATATACCGTGAATAAATATTATTATTATTATCATCAATAAACTGCGGATGTTACCAGCCTGTATTTATGCAGCTTAACAAACTAATGGGCTACGATCGCTCCATCACAGTGCCATGTCAGTTGGACGCCGGCGATTAGTCGCCCAGTGTGTAACGGTACAACGTACGTACCAACATCCTGACATTAGCATTGTTAACCGATAATTACTAGTCCAGACTTCCCTGTTGCAATTGTACGTAAATAACCTGAATAGCGAGCTATTACTAGATGCAATGGCGTTTTATGTAAGTAAACAAAATATGAATAAAATGTATGTTAAATAAAAAAAAATGTCATACCAAGTTCACGCATTTCGCTCTTCGTAACTTTAACATCGCCCTGCATTAGCTCGTTGACGACCTCCGTCCACAGCTTGTGACGTACTTTCTTTGTGCGGTATTGCAAGTCCTCAAAATCCCAAATGCCTGGTCGCTTGTGAACCTCTTCTATTAATCGTTCAGGGTCATATTCGAACTGAATGGTCGACATGTTGTAATATAATATGGTATTCGTTTCTATTTTTTTGTTTTGTTACGCCAACTACAAACGAGATAAATAACGCTCCGTATGAAAGTGGCCGTACACACGAGCAGGCGGGCGCCGAGCGACTGACGCGCCGCGGGGGAACGCCGCAAGATGGCCGCTGCTTACGATAGGTTGCCCTGCGATTGTAACGTCAATACTGGACTAATGAACGTACGCATTGTGCGAATTCGTAAAAATTCAGTGACGGAAGTAGCTGCATAAATATTTAATATAATATGGCCATTTTCAATTGCTTTTTTTAAATTATTTATTATAATAACACAAGTTCGGTTTTAAACGAGTGGTTGAATATTGTTTTATACAGTTTTTCATGTAAAATACATTCTTATCCTGTATTCACTGAGAATTATTGACACGAAGTCTTAATTTACCCCATCCGAAAGAAGTGTAACAGATAAAATAGATAAACGTTAGTTTCTACAGTTATAATCATGTAAAGGAGTCAGAATAATATAAATAAATTAAAAAAAACACACCTAAATCATTACTATATATCACCATACATTCATAAAGATAAATGCATCGCTAAGACAACGAAAATCTAACAGGTGTGGCATATTATCCGCCTGATAAGGACACGGGCGTTTTTTATCGGAACGAGACAAGTAATGAGCGGACACCCTACAACGGTCGCGCTATCTCGTATCGAGCGGCGTGCTTCGCCGGCGGGGGGAAACGCGCGGGTTTGCGGCTTGCGGCCGCCGACCGCGCCCGACCGGCTGCCTACCTGCTAACGCCCCGTACTGCTATAATCGCACGTGTTTTAAATAACGCGACTCGATACTAAGGTAGCGCGTCGTTTTTTGACGTATATTAAGTATGGGTGAAATCAATAAAGAAACATTGTATTTAATTGTATTTGACTAGAATAATATTTATTTTTTATAATTTTAGTGTTTATCTGGATTGTGGATACAATTTTAATTTTACAACCAAGTAGTAAAATTTCCAAAAAATAAGCTCTTAAATTGAATACTATTGTTTATCATAATATTTAATTCAATGGATTCAATAAGTCATTAATTTTTAATATTAGTGTAATCATACGATAGAAAATCGAATCCGATCAACACGGAATGTGAATTTACTCCTTTATTTGCAAATTCTCGAATTGTCATCTTAGACACAAAATTATTTTTAATCATTTTAAAAAAATATACTTGCCAGTTATAAATGATATTTACAGAAGACGCCTTTCGTCACATATACATGACACATGCATAAAGAAAAAAACAATTTGATTCGCAATCGTTTTTAATGAAATAAAAATATCGATTTACTGCTAGTTCAATGTTTAAATTAAAATACTAAAAAATAATTTTAATAAATTTAATAATTTTAATACTTAAGCATGTCGTACTTAATAAATACATCAATTGCAAGTGTAATGTGAAGTACTAAGACGTAGACTTCCTCGTTGTCGAGTAGTTACAAGCGTGACTGTCGATCGGGAGGTCCTGGGTTCAAGTCCCGGGTCAGATACTATTGCATTTTTCTAATTTAGAATGTCTACTTGTGTCGTACCCGGTGTATGGCAATACGCTCACCACCTATTCCATTGGTCTTAAACGTAACTTGTAAAACGTGGGAGTGTATTAAACTCCTCTGCCTACCACTTCGGGGACTATAGTCGTAATTTTACTAATATACTAAGACGTTGAATTTATTGTCCTTTAAACATGACCATCTCATACTAAACAATTAAAAAAAATTAACTACTATGGGTACTGCGTGATCCATATTATTATACTGGAATTATTACATCGCTATTTATTAAGGAATCAAAATTTTCAATACTTCTTATACGATTGCAATTCAATTGAACCTGATATGGTATTAATGTCTTAATTCAGTTAGCGATCTGCATCGCTGGTCCGAATGTCGAAACACTAGTTCATAGTTGATTGAATTACTTACTAGCTCTCAGTTAAATCGAAAAATATCTACTTTCTTGCAATAAACTACTAACAATTCATTTGAATGTGATTATCACAGCTTTGTTAGCGTTTATTTAGAAAATGTTTTCAACGTGTTAAAGTTAAGGTCGCCACAGACGGAGCTATAATATATTGTGCTATAATATATTACACCAATATTAGTAAAGTAACTACCACAGTGGATATCTATGTATGCTATATCTTTGCTGTAGTCATCTGCACAATAATATTTATTGCTATACTGTGATATGTATTCCATGTTTGTTCACATATTTTGACTATATACTAAATATATATTTACAATATAGCTAGCTACGTTTGTGGTCAATTGGGTGTTACTATAGAAAGTATATAGTATTTTATCATAATATATATAACAGCTCCATCTGTAAAGACATTTACTTACTACGTAATTATTCAACAGAAGATCAGTATCAGATATTGATATGTTGCGTCCTGGGTGAGTACAATTGATGAGAATCTACTCTGCCTTTCATACAGTTTTCAAACGTATCCAATGTCTATATTTTCCGTTGTATACTATATGTTCAGGAAGGAAGGCAGGTACACGGATAACTCTTCGGAACGGACATAATTTCAACGGCACCTGATCTATTGACTGGTAAATATAAATAAAATAAATATTTGATATGGGATCATCGTACATTGCATTGCGTGTGCTTAATGTGATTACCAATCGGCTCTCAAACTAATTCAACCCTCATTTCTTATGAATAATACTGCATTATATTATTATTTTTAACAGTGAAGTGGTAGAGTCGTTGATCGATCTTACACATGTTTCATGCCCTATCGGCTCACGCTTTCGCTCCAATGCTTGCCGCTAGCTTGAGGAATACATATTTATCTATTTCTCAGGTCATTTATTTGAATTTCTAATATTGCATATATTTGTATTAATTTAACCCAACAAGATACTGATGCAATTCATCGTCAACCTCTAGAAATCCACTGCTGGACATAGGCCTCCCCTAGCGCCACTCCTTCCGGTCCTGGGCGTTCCGTATCCAGCAATGCAGTTAACCTTAGTGTTATGCAATATTGATTCACGTTTTACCAACTACATGGAAATTTATTATAAACTAGCGGACCCGGCAGACGTCGTCCTGCCCGGATAAGCAGTGTTACATTCAATATTTTATTTTAAAATGATTT
>DWMG01001133.1:0-16107 GCA_018244855.1 Elbella merops
AAACCCCCCTTTGGGAGAGGCCTATGTCCAGCAGTGGACTAAGAAAGGCTGATGATGATGATGAAAAGCCTGAAACGCAATTTGAAGCAATCACCTTTTGCTACTAACTCATATGTGTACAGGAATATATTGTATCCGTGTTGGAATAATATGGGATATACTTCACAAGTCTAATTGATTTAAGGAGATATCCACATTAAAAGCAGACCTAAAAGTATTGCAATGAGTTTAATGATTTTGTGAAACAGTTCAAAATTTGTTCTAAGTAAATTAGTTGAAATGCGTAAAATGGTGGATAATTTACAATAAAAACTAACGTACAAACAAACATAACTTACAACTTTTCATTAAATTACCTTCGTAAACATCAAGGTGACATTAGGTACTACTAGATCTTTATGTGATCAGATTCACTTCAGCGGGTTCAAAGTAACAATTTCAATGGCCCAAGTGAGAAATATTGCGAGTATTTCAAAGCCTGAATTCGTGGAACGGGAAAATCAACTGTTCGTCATAGTGTTTCTACTGCAAGAAGGGCTACTTTCGTTTAATTGCCTAGTGACCCGTTTCTTACGAGTTTTTCTACAGCGGATGCAAGATTGCAGACGTAGTGTTTAATTTGCAGTTATTTCGTTGAAATATCATTTTAAAAAATTTCTAGGGTTCTTTAATGTTTGACTTATGACAAGAGCCGTCCATCTAAAAATAGTTAACCGGTTTCTGTTAACGCTTGCGTCATCAAGGACAACATACATATGTACATGTGAGACATATATGTTACTTAAACATATAACTTTGATCCTGAGATTCGATTGTTTTTAAGAACATTATACTGACATTATACTGAGATAGATAAATAGATTCATATCAAAATATATAAATTGTCGTAGGAGCTTATACATTTTGTATTCAACGGTTAATTAAGCTAAACGTATCGACTATAGAAATACATCAACCCTTAACTGTAGGTACACAGTAGACATGACCGCGTATATAAATGTATGTATGTAACTGAGTTAAAGCCCTTGTGATGTTCAAACCTAAAGATCCAAGATTAATAGTGTTGACAAGGGTGATCTTTAATACTGACACGGCAAGAGGATAGAAGAAAATCAAAAGAAGTTTCTAGATAGAAAATGAGGAACAAATTTATATAAACGAGCGTCAAACATATTGCTTCCGATTTCAATCTGTCGTATAGAGGCCGCGGCGGGACCGGACGTGAAGACATTTTAATGATAAAATTCAGACTGTTTTGGACAAAGTTTTATTCACATTGTACAAACTGTAGGAAATAAACTCTGTACAATGTAAAAATGTCAAATGGTATTTACAATTTTATTTTAATTGCATTCTAATTCAACCGTATTGTATGTATTTTATTTAAGAGTATTAGTTTATTTTAATTGATATATAAAGTTAAGCAACGAGTGACTTTGTTGGGGAAGTTGAACCAGCAATACGGCATTAGGTAAATCGTGAACTGTCTAAGGGTTTGTGAGTTGAAAACTTCCACCGTACAAGTTGGTCGTTGACGTTCCAGGCTTTTAATCTCACGCGTTTAGATGCTAAGTCCATACCCAATAGCTTAATTTGCTGAATATGACATTTTTAAACAATAAAGTTAATAATTCATTATTTACATTATCGTAATAGACGTGTAAAAATCATTTTGAGCTCCGAAATTAAAAAGTAACCACAAATTGTAGCAAATAGCATTTGAGCCACACGCGCGCTGTTATTCGAGACTTGTCGCTCATACGTTATTTTTGAGGTTCTTGCCTTTTGTGTATATAATTACTTCATACATACATATATATATATGTATCTTCACACGAAACCCTTACGTACGTTATTACCGTGTCTCTCTTACCTTCAATCAAATATTCTTCGAAGTTCAGTAATGAAAAGTTTAATGCTATGTGCCAGCTGTCGTACTGGCAGTTTTGTTCTAGCTCCCATAAAATTAAAAATTTTCCACCATGAAGGTACCTCATATATTAATCAAGATAAACACTAGGCCACATTTGATAAAAATCCATCCAATAGTTATTGCATGCTAAACAAAAGGAGAAAAAGAGATAAACAAACAAAAATTTCAGTACCAATTCTTCAATACCGTATCATACATATAGCGGTAGCAATTATACGTAGCAGTATATCATCACTACCTACCTACCCTTTTATCTCTCCAATCTTGGATACGTGTCTAGTCTCAGCATGAGATATAGCCATTATTATTGCTATAAAATATGCATCATTACAGACTACATGTTCCTTACGATCCCAATACTAGTACAGATTAAGAATGACGTAATATTGACTTATAAAACGGAAACCAATTGTTTCTAGCTACACATGTTATCACATTAGCATTTTAATAATTCTATTGTAAATGTTCTCTAAAACAGGAGATACGAGTAAGCACATGATTAAACGAAGTTAGTAAAATGACATTCACATTAAAGAATTAAGTGACATTCAATGTTTTAGTATTTTAACTCAGAAATTGAGGCAAGATTGAGAAGAGCTTACGAGTGCAGCGAGTTTCGTGCCTAACCGCAAGTCTCCCATTGTCTGAGATTTGTCCCACATGCGCTATTTTCGAGGTTCTTGCTTTTGTGTCGGTAATTACAATGACTCTCTTACCTGCACCGGAGCGCTATTAAGAATTGAAGCAAAGGTGTGTGTGTGTGTGTGCAATTTGTGTAAATGTTAAAAACGGTTTAAATATGTATTTAAAGTAATTTGAGTGTATCAATATTACAAAAAGAAATGTGAAACTAATTAGGTAGTTGAATATAGTACAAAGTTATCAGGTAATAACGGCGTAAGATTCATTGCTATATTATTCGATTTGATAAGGTGAGATATTAGCATTCTTGCAAATAGATTTTGAGATGCATGAACCTGTTTTCGAGATTAGATAAAACTTGTCCACTTTTATTACAGGAAATTATAATACAAATGTAATTATACGACATTGACATTAATAGATAACTATCATAACAGATTTAATTTAATATTTGGTTCGCTTATAGAACACAAATACGCTAGAGAAAGACTTGAAAAGTTTATTTATTTATCTATTCGAAGTCCTTGTTCTTGAGCTCCCGCCGATCGAAACGAGGCTATGGCGAAGATTCGTGATTAACTTGAATACATAATTAAATAAAGTATATAGGATAAGGTTTAAATGTAAAACAAAAGTTTGATTACATAATTCCGCCTAGTTTTATGTGTACTAATATAAAACTTGTCTAATTGAAGCTTGGAGTATGATAAGAGAAAAGCAAAACATGGCCAATATGAGAGGAAACTCTGCCAGATTAAGCGATCTCTTGATCCCTACTTTATCTTCTGTATTCTTCGGTTATATTAATATGACATCCCATTTGATACGGTCAGCAGGACCATCAGCTGCAAAAGGTTACCATGTCCAATATACGGACGCATACAAGTTATTATGAAAAAACATATATTTTTTGTTCTGTGGATATATTTAATTTTTCGACTCTTTTTGTCGTTCCACTGTTAGACAAAATTGGCATTTGTATAGTTGATCATGTGACCACTTAAAACTTCAATAACTTTGTATGTAATCAAGATATCCCAATATTTTTAAGGTAACGACCAAGTGTCTAAAAATTAAAACTTAAAGAACTTATTTGAAATGTATCCAGTAGTTTTTCAGCGATGGAAGCATAACGACAAATCCCTATTATATTAATTATACAGAAGATTAAAGACGCAGCTCTTTACAAAACATTACACATCAAATGCTACATAATGTTTCTGTTTTTAGGTTCACATATTATCCTTGTACACGCTTTTCCCGGGCTATGCCTGTTGTATAATTACATAGCACTTAAGTACTTGTTAAAATTAGATCCTTTGTAACATAAGTACATCGTAATTTCTCACACGAAGTTTTCAAAGATTAGGGTTAATTTAATGTTCGTATATAGGCCTCAACAGAACTAACGATCTACCCTACCGAGTGTTATTTATAGATTCATTTTTGCCTCTAACAGAATCCATTGTGTCTTTATCAAGTTCTTACTAATACTCTACTACGAAATGACCACTGTAATACGTAATACAATGTAAGAACCCCGCTGCTTCGCAGAAGCACATGGGTTTTCGGTGATACTTTCGAATTGGATCTGATTTAATTATAAGGTAAATTTCGATTCATAATTGGCATGTTTAAGGACACTTCAATCCAGAAGCAATATAAATAATACATTCCGCTCTGTAGCATTGTATAAGCCGGAAACAGGAGACAGGACTAAACGACCAGCCAATTAGATACACATTTCGTGTTCTGAATGTCTTCATAATCTTAATACCATCTCTGACAAAGGCGGCCATTTTGGAAGCCCGGCGGCGTCGACAAAATGGCGTCGGATAACAGTTAACGCAGGAAATTTCTGCGTACTTGTAACTCCCGCTTCTTGATGTTTGATTGTCAGTTATGTGTGGTTCATTTTAAGGGAATATTAGATACTTCAGACAGTTTTTCTATACAATTTACTTTTTCATAGATACATGCGGATTGCTACGTAAAATTTAAAAATAGAGCTTTGATTATTATTAGTATGTAATTGTTTTATTTGTAAATGAAACTCAGAAATCATTTAGATGGGCCAACTAATGGTACGTGGTTACTGTCGAATATGGAAATTTACAATACAAGAGAAGTTGCCAGTACATTGCCGGCTTTGAACGAGAGTTCCTTTTGTACCTCGCCACGCATCTGCGTTAATTAATTCAGTACATATATATTCAACGAATATTAAAAACGAAAGTAAAATGGTTTTAAAGCATAAACCGAAACTGAATACAGAGGCTACCTGAAATTAAGGAAGAATAAAGAAGCCTTTTCAATCTCTTAATTAAACACAAACATACACATTTAATTTATTAAAGCAACATTTATTGTGTACACGGGCGCAATTCTTGAAATCGGACTGGGACCAAATAGAAATCATGTCTTTGCACAGCGCTGGCGTACGACAATACGTCTTGTAGACAAAGCTCCCGAAATATGACTTTTGAAGCATTCAAATATATTTGCGAGCTACTTCATGAGTAGGGGAAATTTAATATTTAGCTCTGTATTAGGTTATTCTATATTGGCTGATTGTTTCGACTGGTCGGCTGCTTCAGTACACTTGGTGAGTTAATTTGATGCTTGATTTTAATTGTGAATTCGAATCTCAACGAAGAATTGATTTTGGTAATTAACTGAAATATTTTTTTAAATATTTGTGTATAAAATTTTAATTATATATTTAATAATGAACACAGTAGTTTGAAAAATTTTCCGGCTAACATAGCACATATATATTTTAACTCATTTAGTATTAAATGGCCATATATGAAGTTACTAACCTAGTTCAACTATAAAGCCTTATAATCAATTTTTTTTAGGAGGTGGATCCTGCCAGCTTTAGAGATCCAAGGTCTATAATTTGTCCATTGTATGTTGTTATCATTGGTGACTAACTTGAAAAACCTCAGTAATAATAATAATTTTAGTAATAATGTAAATTCGTACTGTTATCATTCAACAACACCAATAAGAGATAGTGATATTTTTTACAAATTATTGCTAAGTATGGACATACATACAAATCCGTTTTCTCGAAAGGTTTCCCACATAGTAATGGTCGTGACCCAAACATATTATGTTCCCCTGTGAGATACAGACAAAATACGTTCTGTATAACATACCTTTGAGTTTTTATTCAGAATCTTACCACATTTTTATATTACAACAACTTTTGTGTAAATCAGCACAATTGTTAGGAATTTTTCGAGATCTAAAGAAAATCCATGCTTTTGGACAGTACTGAGCTACAACAATACATTTCGAAGACAAAGCACCCAAGACGTGAATGTGGGAACATTCGAGTTAATTTTTGGCATATTACTTACCTTAGCCTTTTGTATATTTTGATACAAAGTAAAGTTGTAATATAGGCTGATTGCGGTATAGCGCAGCCTAAATGGGCACGGCTAAATGGGCAGCAGCGTCGGCTGTGCTGAAAAGCTGTGCCCTGCGATCTCCAACCCGCATGCCCAGCGTGGAGATTACGGGCATAAACCCCCTTTTGGGGAAGCCCATGTCCAGCAGTGGACTGAGATAGGCTGATGATGATGACGATGATGCATCATCAAAACAGAATAATGATTTACAAGTCAACAGTAGTTGTTACAGTATGACAAACGATCAGATAATAAAGGCGCGTGCATTAGAAGCCAGAAACGTCATAATTGCCCGGTCGTTTAGATGACATTCCGTTTGATAAGAGCCCAAAGTACCCTTTATGGCGCTATAATATTTATTGTGTGAGTTCGGTATTTACTGTAATTGGTTTTTAATGTGTATTTTTATATAGGCTACGGACCATTAATATCCTACTGCGAGGATCTACCGCTAAGTGTAATTGAGAAGGCAAAAAGCCACTTCTTGCTGCTTAATAGATTATTTTCCCAGAATAATTGGACATTAAAAAGGTTGTACATTAATGTAGTTTATTTATTTTGTTATATGTATATACATACGTATATGTTACTGGTGAAACGTGGGAGTATACTACACGCCTCTGCCTACCCCTTCGGGGATTACAGGCGAAATGTTACGTTTATTTTATAGGAAGCTTATGTAGTGATCATCGATTTATATTCTTCAATGTTACAAAAAAAAAATTAAGAGATTTATTTTTAATTTAAACTCAAATATGCAATTGGGCAATCAGTCAGTTTAATGAGCATTGCAAGGTTTATTGATCATTTCATGTAATTATAATCAAGATCGACAAAATGTTCTCCGAACTGGAAACGATATAACGTGCCTTCCTGTCAACAATGTGTCTTATTCAAGTTTACAGTTAATATTAATTCACGTCTTACTGTTCACTTGTCTGTTCACAGTATAATATATATCGAACACATTTATATATGTATTTCCAAAGCTAAAAATAAACAAGTTCAGTTGGTAGATACAAAACGTGCTTTGAATAATGTTTGATATTTGAGGAAAGCAGTCCGAGAATAGATCACAACAACACATTCGTCTTACGTAGTTATATCCCGTCGTATATACGTCATGTTGACGTAACAAATCCTTGTGTCGTCTAGAACATTTACGGCGGTCAGGGCTGCCAATTTTCAACCGTATAATTGGTATGTATTGACCTCAAAATTTCACATAAACTTATAAATCTAAAAAAGTGAACTGTGTTTATACAAGGAGATACATTTATAAAATACAGGTCCTTTACATTTAAGTTTAGACACATGACTAAGTTAGGATAGTTATAAATAATCAAATAGATTTATGTTAAACTAAGATTGGATTAAAATATGACCGTTACTGGGAAATGCCAACAAAAAACATAGACGGCTTACCTTTTAACGATATTTTATTTCTTCATAATTATTACGTATTTGTTGTCAACGTTACTTTATTGAGCACATATTAATAAAATTATTTCAATAGGTATAATATAGGAGAGAATGCCATTAGGCATTAAGTACGCCCTTGTATCCCTTAGTTTAAGGTGCTACAGAAGTTTAAAAAAATAAAATAAACAATACGTAATTCTCTAAAAGAGTTTTCAAATCTATAAAGCCACGTATATCAATTGACATATCCCTTTACGTTTGAAAGCCCTTTCCCGCCAGCTAAGGTTATCCGTTTGAAATGTCAAAGCCTACACGTACACTGACCTGAATATTTACAGAAGATTATCTAGGATTGTGCGGTAAACCCTCAGAGGTCGCGGGATATAAACTTGATTTTGATCTTTTGTCAATTAATTCTATCCATGTCATGGGGCGAAAACCCCATGACATGGATAGCGTGATATATGACATGATCTTAATAGACAGGTTTTCACGAAATAGTTTTAAATTGCTTAAAATGAAATAAATCAATCCTTTTTAATTCAGGGCTACAAGCGTTATTTCAGTAAAATTAATTAATATTCCCCATTTTGCTACAGTTACGGTAATTTCAATACGTATACTGAAATTTAAGAGTGATAATTTTCGTCGTAATTTTACGGTTTTTGTTTAATTTTACTGATAGGTTCGATTTGATGCATTTTAGATTAAATTGATTGGCTTTGTTTGATATACATTATACTTGTTTAATGCATAATATATTAGGTACATTTTATATCATATTATCTGCTACATGTAGTAACAATTTTGGAAGACAGATTCGTATCAGTGAGCGTTTAGCCTAAGTTGTACTATAACCACCAAGTGCTCACGTTCTTTTCATCTAATGTAGCTCTAAGATATTCAGATCAGAAGAACCACAATCGAGGACAGTCTCTAACTTACTCATAATTTCTTCATCTTCAAATATTGATTCGATGGAAAGTTCAAAACACTTAGAAACCGCGACTTGAGCATAACATTCATAAAGTGTAGTTTCTTCTATGACCCTTCGCGACACACCCTTAGTATTTCTGCTGCGTACGAAAACATTGGAAGGCTTAGGCATTTCATCAAGCGAAACCTTGACTTTCTAATATTTTTTTTGTTTTTCTATATTCCTAATGAGTTCTTTACGGTTGATCTTGAACTATCATTTATTAAATTTCATGTTTGCGATTATCGTCATAAATAATAATTATTGATATTTGGGGATATTTATTTTTACTACTAATAGGATATAGATTTTCTTCATCCCATTTTCCTGATGATTTTGTCCGAAGATTCGTTAAATGATGTCTAAGTGGCCCTTTACACAACCGAGGATCGCCCTTAACAAGGGCTGTCACTTCAGGGAAACGGGGCATGTACGGATTATATTGGCCCGGGAGTACCCTAATCCCGTAGTATGCTTGACTTACGATGAACTTGGTGTAACGTGGGTTCAACCTTCGTAATTCCCATCTAAGTGTTTATAGCCAATTATTATTGGCTTAATTTGGCTTCGAAAGATTACACATTCGATAAAAATATGTCAAAATTTTTTTGACCGATTCGTGATTCTAATAAATAATGAGTTTTCATAACAAGTAATTATTGTATAATATTATGCCTTTAAATATATTATAAATAATGTTTCGAATCCACAAGGGCGTTATGACTTGTAACCAAGTTTCCAAATAAAAAACAGCATTGAATATCTAGAACCGACTTTCGAATCCTGAACGAGCAAAAACCGCTTACCATTATGTCAAAAATAAACGAAATACACATCACGGTATCAGGTAAAAATAGCTCATTGTCAGGTTTATCAGTCTTCGTGTTATCTGCGTTAGTAAATGAAAACAACAAGAGCAAATGTTGACAATAAACTAATAATAAGTAATAAAATTAACGTTACGCGTAGTGTTAACGATGTAGTAAACACAGAAGCTAGACTGACTTCAAGAAAATACTAACATTATGACCAAAGATTACGGTTTCATGAAATTTATGTTATTGTTCTAAATTATCTTTAATACACTATTTGTTTATGCGTCCATTACAGAAATTCTACTTACAATATATGATATACGATTACTCGTATTCTACTAAAATCTTTGGTGTGAACAATATGGGTGATCAAATATAATGTGTTACTGGAACCGAGGTACCACCAGTTGTTAAATTAAAGCATATCAACTAAGCTCATATTATGAGATACTTGTTTATATATAATAAAATTAGATTTATTTTAACATTTATAAGGCTCACCATAGTAAGATGATTTATTAATTTATAGGTGCCTAAATTTCTTGACGTCGGCTACGTGTTTCTTTCCAAAAAAAAAAAAATATACTTGATAGGAAATAATTATGTAAACACAAGATAGCATCACACGTGTAACACGCTCCCACGTTTCACCATTTATGTTGGGTGTATGCCCCAATTTGGAAACGGGGTTGAGCCTCATATACCGGATACAAATCCGATCTTCCAGCTACTACTATTGTTAATGATTATTGTTACATCTTGGAACTGTAGCACTGTGATGTGTCACGAACCTTTCAGCCGGAAGCGCACAGAGTATAGAACTCGCGAACTGCGCTGAAATTGACGTGTTGTATAGTGATCGAAGAGTTCGACATGATGCAATATGAATCGCCTAATCGATAACATTTCCTTTATTTTTTCTACCCATTACAATTTACTCTTATTATGTTATAATCCTGTGACTGTTTGCTATAAAGTGGTGTACTGAACAGCTTAATCGATACATTTCTGTCAAACCAATCAATAAAACTTGTTCAAAAACATTTTTCTAGGTTTATAACGACGTGTCTAATTTTTTTACTCATACCTATCCCTATTATGACATTTCGCATCAAAAGTATGGCGCCACTGGACACTTATTATTATTCCAAATGTTATTATTCAAACATTGTTTTTATTCAAAAACCGTATTATCCAGACTATAAAAAAAATTGGAAAATTAAATTGCGCTCATTGGGGGAGGCCTATGTCCAGCAGTGAACTGAAACGGGCCGGTGATGATGATGATGATGATGAAAAAAAATATATTATTTCAAAAATTATTTGTACAGTATTAACTTTTACAAAGAGTATCAGTCTTTTAATCTGCAACATTATAAACTTGTTTAAATATAACATTCATATATGACAGGCAAGTATATTAATCATTGTACACTGTTGAGAATTTTACAGAGTGAGTAATATGAAAATGCTTTTTTTCTGTTTTCACAGTGACAATATTATTTTCTTTACTGAGAATGTTTGTAGTTTTACAGTGTTAAATGATTTTCTACTCACGATGCAATATTTAGCGTTGCTCGGGCAGTCGGCCAGCCGCGTGGCGCTGCGGTTGTTACACGGTGTGATGGAGCCCACACCGTCGCTGTACTGGCCACATTGCCAGCACTTGATGCCGCTGGCAGCCGCTACCATGGCCAGCAGCACACCCACCGTCACTAGCCGAGTCGTGCTAGACATCATCTGCAATGGGAAATTATGGTAAAGTCTTCGGTTTAGAGAGAGAAATATACACACTTAAATGCTTTAAATGCTTCAATACATGTACTCGTACATATGTCTCTGTCCTGGAGGCTTAACGATCAGCGTATGAGCATTAATCTTTCTCAGTCAATATAGCTTTAATGCTCGTACAGCCAATTTATCCATTAAATACGTTCGGTTTAAATTTATTTACAACATTTAGTGAAATTTGTCAGTAATGCTACCAAAGATCACAAGTAATTTCGCAGCTATTTTAAAAACCTGAATGTATTTTATTTGACATTGTGATGTACTAGTCTGAATATTTAATAACTGAAGACGAGAAATTTACCTCGTCTGTTTCCTGTGTCCCGTAGGAATACTGCTTTTGCAGCACGTATTACTTGAAGTCAAACAGAATGCAAAAATTGTGAATAGAAATCGTTTTGTCCCATTAAATATTGCATGTCACGTCTAATTTCTGAAAATGTTACAAAGCTGTGAGCGCCGTTATGAGATATTAAATTAAATCCAGAATTATCACAAGCACACAATCAAGACTTGTCTCATTAAGATGAACGACATGATATTCCACCTATTTCATATCTTCATTCTAATTTTTGTCCAAATTATATTATTCCCAAGAAAATGATATTCTCGGTGGTTGTGTAAGCGGATAATATATGCAAATTCAGGGATGGAGTGTCCAGTCCAGTGGAGCCGTGCTTTCATAAACTGACCGTTAAAATGAGCTTCACCACAAGCGACTGACTAGCATCTGTGTGAATGTAAGGAAATGGATAATAGTTATATATAAAAACAATTGACAACATGTTTTATGTAGCAGATCAGAAAATAAGCATGGGAATGTTACTATATTAGCATAGGATACCGCAAACAGAATTTTTCCTGTGCTTAGTAAGATTTATCTTTCAATTGCCAATTTTTCATACTTTTGTCATATCTCGTCCTGTTCTGCGTATATGGCCTAGTTGCTACTCGTACATACACCTACTGCTTTCTTAATCCTTAAGGCCATTTTTATATTATGGAGGTATACTATTCTTAACACGCGTAGGACAAAATAATTATAAGCCTATACTAAAAAATCATGTACACAAAACTGAAATTATAATAATATATGTACCTACATATCAGCACATATGTGAATATTATGTTGATATGATGTATTCTGTATTAAAATGTGTATAAACTTATATATATCAAGTTTCTAAATGTTAACAAGCTAAATGAAAATACGATGTCGTCTCATAGGCTTAATATATTCATAACGTATATAAACGTTGGTGAACAGTTCTTTGGGACGATATAATCAAGTCTCACTTCATGTAATTTACTCACTCGTATAGATATACAAAAATATAAAGCGTTCGTTGCCTCTCCTTTGCGTCGTGTGTCATACAAAAAACCTCTTCCGTCATAAAGCGAGTACCCAGTTGTGGTACCCAAACTTGTGGTTGCTATCTTCGAGACCAGTACTGTTTTGTAAATTTTATTTCATACAAAAAATGTTCATACACCCTTTGGCTTTACATACATTACTTTTAATTAGAAAAAAGTTAGTTGTGTTCATTTATGTGTACGAGTATATACCAGTTTAAGTCGGCCTCTCAGTCGTATTACACTTGTTCTAGTTAATTGACTTTTCTGACGTATCTAATTAAATATATCTCATCTTTCGTCTGGGACTGGATTTCGTGTTATTTTCGCGGCCCTTAACAATCAGTCGGCATTGGGTGAACAGACTTTGATTGGTTCGAACTGGAAAATGGCATGCCGCAAGGCGACATTTTCTCTCCAACATTATATCCAATGTTTGTTGACCTTCACAATCCAGTCACAGACTGTTTGTGCCATCTATTTATCGAAGATATCCAACTTTACGTAAAACTAAATGGTAACAACATTTACAAACATTACTCGTGATAAAAATGTGTAATTTAAAATGTTTTGGAAAATTCATCACAGTGCGCATCACATATTTGACAATCCATGCGAAAATCTACTTATAGATTTGGTAAACTCAAAGCTGCCTTGTAATGTTCATTTCAGGTACCTACTTCCTACATATAAAATATAGAATGCTACTAACATTTCCCTGAGCAAGTCGGTAATAAATCTAGCCTTACACATCGACAGCAATGGATTGACGTATTCACATACTGACATAAGACATTAAATCGTCCGCGTTTTACAGATCCTTCGCATTAACATAACACTAATGCTTTGTTGACTATATAAATATGGTCCTCACCTAATACAGAATTTTCTAGTTAATTAAACCGTCTCCAAAATTATTATGTTATATTTTACATTTGTTTATCTTACATTTTCGGCTACATTTCGGCATTTCGGCTTTAGTTCATATTTTACATTTTCGGCTTACGTTTTGGCCATATTTTTCCCAGCAACTCTGCATGGCTAATTAGTTGTCAATTCAACAAGGGCATTCTCCAATTTTCTTTTATTTACTACTTATAAAGTATGTTATTATTTAATTAATAAAATATATAGGTCTAAATTTTTAACATTCTTATACTACGAGTACATTTAACACAGATTTGCTGTCACAGTGAGAGGGTTAAGGTTGTCATAAAAAGTTAAGTTCATTAATAGAAGTACCGAATCACATTTTAATCACAAAGCTTACTGCCTATATGATTAAAACGTCCAGTGCATATCTTAAATATTGCTAGATTATCGCGAGATCCGCTCTTTGAAATGGTCTATCAGATGATTGGGAAATGTATAGCAAAATAATTTATACGAAAATCACATAATTTTAAATCCAAATAATTTTTTATGATACAATTTTGAATATGCCAAATTTATAATAACTCTCTATATTTTATCAGCAATACCATGTTGTTCAATTGATAAGCGTTTATCTTTAATACTCAATATAGTTAAATTGCGTTTCCGATGCTAAAACACTTTGTTTCCGAAATACATTTACGAGTCTCAAAACTTTCCCACAGGATCCATCAATCATTACTTTCCCGGTATTTTGAGTTATGGTTTTATTTCTATTAATTTATATCGATACCATTAATATAATCGACTTAAAAAGCTTACGGTTGGCTGTGAGTTGTCAACGACGTCAAATATTAATTCACGCTTAAATTCAATCATTATTATTGGCAATATAAAAATATATGTACAAAAAATTACTAGTTCCCACATTTGGCTATTTTTAAAACACTACTTTGTAACTATACCTGTATATAATTCAAATGACATCTGTAAATTAAAGAATCATATCGTAGGTCAGACTACAGACTTTGTAGTATGTCTAATTAGAATCCTCTTCATCATAATCATCAAGTATGTCTTAATATGCAACTGAACTCCTACTGCATGATTTTCGCACGTTGTTGCAACTAATATTGACAATTAAAAGGGACAATCTGTTATCTTCAATGAAAAGGAAAAAACTTTAAAAATCCAATCAATTTATTTAAAATCCCACGTGAATCAAAGTTATTTTAAGCTATTAGGCTTGGAAATGAATCCGCATATATAATAAACTATGTGGTGTGTGACGTTTGTATACACATACATAAACAATAGAAAATAAATCTTAAGATTTCTAAAGTCATGGACCTGTTAAAACACTTCGCATTTAGTTCGGTTAATCCTAAATATATTCATTACTGTGTAGCGGTTAAAATATTTCATTTAAGGACCTCTTTGTGTTAAACTGATACAGAAAAAAATTTTGTGCAGATACGGCATATAAAACATTTAAAAGACATGTGTTTTGACGATCCATTTATTTATTAAAAATTAACTCCACAAATTTGTACCGTAGAGGTCTTATATTTAGTCATGCTTTAAGATTCTTTTCGCAATTGAAAGATGCTACACTGCCATAGGTAATACCTATCACACACGTAATGAAATGCATGAAGTACATGAAAAAGAAGAATGAATAGGCACTTTCTAGGCGAGCGTGCCACATCCTAGGCTGCATCTCGCTTTCCACCAAGTGGGTTGCAGCCATACGTGAACCTATTTCCACGTAAATAAAATGAAAGTAACCAAATTCTGACACGATCTCAATGCGATCCGTGGAAAACCCTGGAAACGATATTACTATAAGACAGAAACTAGTCACGCCAACCCGAAGAAACATTGGTGAGTTAAACTGGCACTTGAATTAATTATATATTTAGTTACTTATATTTAATACACATTACGAAGCTCACTATGGTTGTGTTCATACTCGTATATTATCTCTAAGATACTCGTATATATTTAGGTGCGAAAGTGTGTTGTTGTGCGAACACAAAGAAACAAATTCACATGATTTTATGTATAGAGACAGCTTATATGCCGAAGAATGTCGTACACTTGTTTATTTCTCATATAAATTCTCAATTCCTGTGGGATAGACCAGATTCGTAATGTACTTCGTCGTAGTGTAACTATTGAACGGATTGTAATAAAACGTACAGGTCCTGTTATAAATAATAGGTTACTATTATCCTTGAAAATGGGCGGTTCTTCTTTGATATATAAATATAATTCATTATTCTCGAATTGTCTCTTAAAAAAAACGTAACTTCACGGCTGTAATCCCCGAAGGGGTAGGCAGGGGTTAATATAGGTAGGTACAGAGGTAGAAAAGGTGGAGAGCCTATTGCCATACACCGGGCACAAATCCAAATTTTAAATTAGATAAAATTTTAAATTAGAAAAATCCAATAGAACCCGAACCTAGATTTGAACCCAGGACCTCCAGATCACACGCGTTTGCAACCACTTGACCTCTAATTACCTCTTACTTACTTGTATTATTTTTAAATTGGGTACGAAAACCTGTTAGAAAATATTAAGATTATAGACAGAAAAGGTTCATAACATAGTATGCACATATATGGCTTTAAAGCTACTATCAAAAAACGAATGAAAAATAGGAAAAAGTTTTATGTAAAAACGTAAAGCCAATAAGTAGTAGGTACATAAAAATGTTATAAAAATTGCGAAATATAAGAGGAATAATATGTTAAATTTTTAATTACTCATGACAATTTTAATGTGAAATTCTAACGTTGGAATGGTTAGGGCGGCTACCGTATATGTGCTGAAAAAAGAAAAAGAAAAAAAAAACAAAAAAGGAATAGCGGTAATTGGGAC
>DWMG01001134.1:0-16105 GCA_018244855.1 Elbella merops
GTTAAAAAACTGAATAGCTGTAGCATATCATCTAACCAATCTCTGGTCTAAATTTTTAGTATCGCTTCCTATAACCGTACTTGACGCATAGCGAATGCAAAATATTTTTTCCGGCATTCCAACTGCAAATACTAATAATATATATACTAATAATATAAAGCTGAAGAGTTTGTTTGATTGTTTGATCGTTTGATTGTTTGAACGCGCTAATCTCAGGAAATATTGGTCCGATTGGAAAAATTCTCTCAGTGTTAGATAGCTCATTTATCGAGGTTAGCTAGTCTGTTTATATGTACAGGACGAATACCTACGGCAATAACAGCAATATATTCTTTTGAGCGCGAAAATTACATTTAAAACTCTAGTTTCATAGTGTAGGTTTCGCGAAAAGTAAAGTAAAAAAACTTGATTATTTTTTTATATTTCATTTAAAATTTAATTAGGGAATGAAAAGATTACTCGTTTAATTTAGCTTTTCATAACACTCTGCCTACACAGGCAAGTCAAAAAATTTAATAAAGGATATTAGAGCACCTCCGTTGAATTAAAAAAAGGATTTAAATTCGGTTGGCATTTATTTTTAGGTTAAGTTTAATTAAGTTTTTATTACTATCAGAAATACCAAAATCAATTACTATGAAGATGATTTCACCGCCCTTTGTATAGTCCTCATTTGACTAGTCTTTTCATTTACTTACATATGTACATACATCGTGTCTACAGTCATTAGTATTGTTGTGATAAATAAGTAGAATCATTTTAGAAATACTCGTACTAGTTACTATAACTGTACTCTTTTGTTTAGTATAAATAAACATTACACTAAAAAAAGACGATCAAAACCACAGTTTATATTTATTTTACATGCTATTTATAACATCAAAGGAAGCCTGAACACACAAACATTCTAAATTTACTAGAATTACAAGTATAGTGTCCGATAAGTCTTTCTTCGCTCTATAAACTATTAAAGAAATAACCGTTTTAAAAGTTAAAAGAACTCCTGGAAAAAAAATTTAATGGATGCAGTTAGCGCGGCATCCGGTTTTATGAAGTCCTTTCCGATGACTTAAAAATATTCTATTATTTTTATTCTAGACTTGATTTCCCTAAATCCTGCCCAACGAATGCTTTATAGTTATTTTATTAAAATTAAACTATGTTATGCAGGCTAAGGGAACATAATAAAAGCTATACAAAGCTTTTCTTAAAATTTGATAAACCGTAATAAATTAGTTTTATTTTGGTATAGTTCATCTTTTCATGGACTATAATATGTTCTGACAAACCGGTAAGTTTCTAATCCGTGCATTTTCAGTTGGTTCGACGTACTTCTAATGAACTAAAATTAGAATCTCCTCTAATTGCATCATCAAAGAGACTGTAAGTTATTGTCAGCCTGTGAAATAGGCTATGGGGTGCCCCACTTATTGAGATTTAATAAAAAGAAAAGATACATATACACTGATCAAGAGGGCCGGGGTTTGATGCTCGGGTCGGGGATTATCGGGAACTATCTTGAAATTCCTATCAGTAGTTAGTAGTATGCCATGTGCATGGCAATGGGCTCACCACCTATCGTATGATGGAACGTATAAAAGAACAGACAAAACATGGCAATGTCCTACATTCTTCTGTCGTTAGATCTACGTTGTCTGTTATCAATACGAATACAGGTAAGATCAAAATTATATCTTTTAAAGTCAGCTATTGGTGCATTGTTCGTATGTGCAAGAGAGCCAAGGGGAAATATATTCATCCCAATATGCATACATATACGAAACTCGACAGACCAGAACACAAACAGTGGGAATTTATTATTATTTAGCAGCACAAAAAAATAATGGAAAAAACGTCTAGTTTTTGGGTTCCAACGACTAACACAACACTTTTGTTTGATTTGCAAGTAAAGAGGCCAGTGAATAGACTGGATGTGTAAATGGACTCCATTTAACCCAATTCAGGCAGCAGTAAATTAGAAGAAAAGTTTAATTCATATTTTAAAAACTGTATAGATAACCATATTTTCGTGGTAAAATGAAGTTTAGTTTTAGTAGTAAAATGACTTTCAAAATTTAAAATCAACTTTCTATTGGAACAATAAACCAATTATATCTAAAGGTAATATTCTCATTTTACACTAATTAAACAAACAGACAAATATTGACAATATATATGTACTTTACAGTGGTTATGTTAAGGGGAACATTTCTTATTTCTTGAAAATGTAAACTAAAGAATGTAAACAATTTAAACTAAACTATTTTATAATAAAGAATCTAATATCGATGTTTCTGATCCTGCATTTCCTGTATCCTTTCGGATTACAAATCTTTCAAAAAGTACAATTAAAAATGCAATAGAGAGGTATATTAGTAAGTACCTACATAGATAAAGCTATATACGTATAAAGAAAACAATGGACACATCGTGACAGGCGAATTCTTCACTTGGTCATGCTCCGCTTGCCACCCCACAGCCGTTCCATCTTTATTTTATCGCTCCAACGTACCACTTCCGCCGATTATTTCTGCTACCAACGAACCGAGTGACTGTTGACCCTACCAACTTGATCGACCACTGTGAAATTCTCACCGGATCGAACTTGACCGCAACGGAAGATGATTAATGCGTTTTTCCGAAGTGAATGTTCTTTCGCCTTTTGTTAACCTTTATTTCCCAACCTACTTTGTCGATCAACTGGACCAACGAGTCTCACTTGCGAAATGTGATAAATAAAACTTTATTTCCTGACTTGTATTAAATAAACAAAATGAAAATAATTTTGATCCTTAAATCGCTAGACATTTCTGTAACTTATAGTGACACTGATTGTTTGTTAAATTTATAGGCGATGTAAACTTAGAAATCACCTAAGATACAAACATTAAACAGACCTTATTTAAAAAGTATTGTGCAATATTGAAATCCATAGTGTTTTATAACTTACCTGAGAAAAGTACGGCGGTAGTACTGCCCTCTGGTCATCTAATCGGGAACATTGTACTCGTTCAAGCAACTCGAACAACTCGTGCTGAGCACGAGCGCCCCCTGTTGCGCTCCATGGCGCCGCCACGTGCTGCCGCCTATCGGAAAATGAAAGAACTATTTACTCTGTCAAGGTATTAGTACAATGGATATTGTATAGATGGCGTTAGGTACAGAATAAATTTGTAACGATTGAATTGTCAAAATCTATTAAAATAAAATCATAGGTCTATCTACCATTGGGGGGCGCACATCACGCAAAAACTACTGGATACATTTTGAATAAACTGTTTTATAGTTTTACTTCTAAGACACTTTGGGCCTTATCTTTGAAGGACGATATTACGATTTCGTCATTTAATGTAGGTAAAGTTATTAAGGTGTTACTTATTAAATTCATTTTTTGGCATTTTTTAAAATTACATTTTAGCCTCAATATTTTTTACGTTTTATTCTATAGACATGAGCTATATTGTTAATATCATAAATAATACGGACAAAGTCGTGGATATTAGCTAGTTACGAATAAGTAATTAAACATCTCATAATGTTACTCGTGCCAGTAAACTTTTTTTTGTTGGAATAAAATTTGTGATTACCAATCACATAACAAATATTTTCTAAGGTGTGTGAAGTCTGCCAACCCGCACTTGGCCAGCCTGGCAGACTACGGCCTTAACCCTCTCAATATGAGAGGAGACCCGTATTCCAACAGTGGAATTCTAATGGGATGGAAAAAAACAATCACATAACATAGTCATTCTTGATAATAAACTTGGCCATAAGCAGCATTGCTGCGTTGCAATATCAATTTATCAATGTCCAGATGTTTTATGCAAACTTTTGAAAGGTTTACTAAAAAGAGTACAAATAATTATACAAAAATAATGCACACAATGAGTTTCGTTATAATGAATACTATATTATATGGGCTTCTTTATTTGGGAAGATAAAGGTGTTTCATGACTAGGGTAGCCTTACTTAGAGAGACAGTACTTTAATACTTAAACTTATAACACACACTTACAACAACTAGTTCCTAGAATACAAACGTACATTAATGCAAACTTACAATGAGGATTAAATATCTATTTATTCACGTTTTATTGTATTAAAAAAGTCTAAGAAGGTTGTACAGAAGGAGGACTCATGACTGAAAAGCAGTTACCCACGTCACTAATTGTAAGACTTAAACCCGCTACTGTGGTACTTGCCAACACCAACAATATGCTTTAGAGAATAAAATGACCAGCTATTTCGTAAAATTAAGTAAAAGGTCAATTTGTACTGGAAATTTAAAAAGGCATTGTGTATAAATATGGAAACTGCAAAATAATGTTACAAATAAGTAAGCCATATCAGTAATTAAATACTTAAATGTTTAAGACCCCAAGTCGAATGTAAAGAAACTTAAGTTCTATATAATTTTTGCTAAACAATAAACAGAAACGTTGTACGTGCATTTACTTCTCGAGAGTTAATAGTAACAGGTCTATGTCAAATGATACAAATCTACATAATGTTCGTGCTGTAACTCAGATTAATCTGACATCTACTTATTTAGTATTGAATCACGCCCTAATTGAAATCATTTGTATCCACGCGCCAGATGTTAAATATTCACAATAACAAAAGCTTAAATGGACGACTAAAATGAATCTTTCAAGAGAACCGGTTAGCCGGTCGTCTATATTAAAAAGCTAAACAACGCGACAACCCCATCTATTGAGCGATACCATAACTTCAGCGAGTGTGAATTATTACGTGTAGACAATGGTCCAGACTGTGATTTATTGGTCAATTAAATGACCATTCAGTGATCCCTCACGTTTCCCCCACTCGACGTTGTGTCCGATTTTAATGGGTTTCCAAATTAAATCACCCCTATTTCAATAGTTACAGAAACCGGTCCCCACAACTTAATCAATAATTGTTTGTTTTTCGGCTAAACGTAATGTGCAACATCGTACGCTCGTATCGTTGAAGGGAATCGCTATCACCATTGTTAACGCACATGTATTTTAATGGCAGATGTGGGTCTAATAATTAATGTTTACTTTTGATTATGGTGTTCATCATGCTCCATTTGAAATTGGGCAAGTAGGAGATATATCTCATAGTTAATGAAATATAAACAATAACACGACATGCCATAATAGTTAGATTGCACATGTTTAAAGATGTACAACTTTAAATAAGCAATTATTGCCTGTGTAAAATATTACGCAGGGCGGGATATAGACGCAAGGTTACAATTGAAAGCATACCATAAGCTATAACGGGCTGTTTAGCCAAAAGCTGCACTGTTGGTTATAATTATTGTAAGCAGTGTCCCGTGTAGACGTAACATGAGTGTTTACAATAGTAATAGTAGCTGACAGAAAAAAATATCGATTAACGTAAGATAAAAACATATTTTTAAGAAACTAAAATAGATGAGACATCTTGTTTGAACTGATGAAAAATATTACTCAACTAAAGACTATAGAAATAATACTATAATGACTTATTAATTAGTAGTATCGACTGAATAATATTTTAGAGTTTAGAAATACGGGGTCACAATACAATCCAAATCATCATCATCATTAACCTCAACTTTGCAGATAGCTTTCAATGTATAATAGTACTTTAAGCTAGCCAGATTAGCAAAATGGTCCACTATGTTTCATGCCCAGCACACTAAAAACAAATAATTTTGCAAAATGAGCTGTGTTCAGACAATGAGAACGGCAAATGTTAAAATAATTTGTAAAAAAATACAAAAAAACCTTATTTTATAAAGATAAAATTATACCAACGTCGCTGATATATTATATAAACAACTTATATTTAAATCGCGCGTTTTTGCTTACTGACCAATATTTGCACACAACCACGAAATGCGTACAGTTCGGACTCAAATATTGAAAGACCCTTCGAAGTTTATTGATGTCCGGAATAAAGCATGACATTTTCAACGTAGAATGTTTCTGAAAAGAAATTCTGAACACGAATACATGAACTGTTATACGTTTGTGCAGTTTGTGAGGAGAACGTGGCTCTTACTTCGCAAAAAGTGTGTAAGTAGTTCAAAGTGCATGTTAAAAAGGTCATTTTGTTTGTTAACTGCGTGGTTGGTTATGCCTCTCTGTGCTGAAGAAAGCCACATGGCGTAATCATAATTATTATTATTATCGACCCATTGTAATTCCACTCTTGGAAAATGGGTCTCCTCTCATATTGAGAGGGTCAAGGCCATAGTCTGCTACACTGGCCAAGTGCGGGTTGGCAAACTTCACACACCTTAGAGTTTTTTTTTTATAAATCTAAGGTGTGCAGGCTTCCTCACGATGTTTTCCTTCACAGTTAGCAAGTGATATTTAAATGTAAAACGCACTTTTGTAAAGTGGTGCGCGCCATGGATTTGAACTCAGTGAATTTGAACACGGCTTGCAGTGAAACATTACTTAGTTGTACACTTATATGTATTACAAAGAAATAGACAAAGCAACTAATGACGTAGTAACAGTTACAGAGTCTTGGGTTGTATTATTGTGTATTTACGTCCTCCATGCTGATAAATGTAATAATTGTTTGATTTTCCCGTTAAATACATAATTGGTAACCACCCATACACTTATAATGGATCACTAGAACGCTATTTCCACATATAGGTTGACAGAACACGTGAGTGGAAGTAATGATTTTATATATCATTAATATCAGAATCAATTAACTGGACAATAGGTTATATTAAAATTGGCACAGCCACTACTCAAAAAGGCAATCGACCAAAATTAGGTTTCGATATAACTTCATTCTCATGTTACAGGCAGGGAAGTTATTAATCAATATAATTGTTCCGTGGGATTCAAAATAAAACGCGACAACTGCTGACCCAGACCGTGAAATAACAATAATCTGTCACTGTACCGCCAGACGCAGTAATTAGACTTCCGTTTAAATACATCTGGCTCCTTATTAAAATTGTCCTGAAATTAATTACGTCAACGAAACAAGTGACATATGATCGTACTCGTACGTATAAGAAGATTTTGACAAAACATTACGGTGGACAAATGTTCCAAATGCATAAGTTACGTTATATACATATTTGTAATAAGATATGTACATCCATTATAAGAGACTAATAAATACAAGAGCGTCATCAATTTTTAATTGACAATGAAAATTTATTCAAAACGTACACAATTTTATAAACTCGAAAAGACGCGTTAGGCTTTGAAACTTTGACCTTCTGTGGAAATACACGGTTGGACTATCACTGCCACTATTGTAAACTGAATACAATTTAAATACATGCATAGAAATGTGCAAAATATTTGGTGTTCTATGTAGATTCTTCTCTAAGAATCTACATAGAAATTCATCGTTTGATCTCTTAATGTCAAAATACCCCTTTCAATAGTAAACTCTCAAAGACATTTGATTTAACACTTTAGGCTAATTTACATTTCTATGTTTAACTTTTTCAATTAGCGAGAGGAACGGTTTTATCAGCTCTATCAACAAATTAACTTCGGGTCCCTGAAACTTTTAAACGCAGCCCTCTTCAATCAAAGGGCAAGTTTGTTTATACAAAAGACATAATATTTTAACTTTACGTATTTCTCCGTAAAATAAATAAAAATATTATATTGCTGTTTTATTTATAGAAATATTTCGGGTGCTATTCACTTGTCTAGACACCCAACTAACAGAAAACTTAGAAAATAGCTTAGCGTCTATAAAAACAACTATTTACATAGCCCGCTTATTTCTTATTGTTCAATTTTATATGAGCATTTCCAACAGTTATACCCCTTACGTCATTCGTTGGTACATTTGCCTCAATTTCAATCGATTCACTTCATTTAAAACCACGGAAGGTGTAGGTGAAGCCCAATGATTTGCTACTCTGAATACAATTGTCTTATCTTCCCACGCCCAGCGCGGTCTCCCACATCGACCCTTCGATATGTTTTCGTTATGATTACACTTCAACATGTGGTGCTGAAATAAATCTATTAAATATTTTACGATCAGTCTCGCTAAGTGTGGATATGAAAATACTTCATTAATTTTGACTAGGGTCCGTGTAATGTACCCGTACAACATAATTTTATAAGGGTGTTTATATATAATGCTTAAATGATAAATAAATATGTTCACAAAGTTGAAAGATGCCAAAATATGTTATGAAGACGAAAAATTGTGCATACTTCTACTCCAGTACAAATGAAAGAGTCCGTTTGAAAAGCTAATTATTCAACCTTTGCAGCTGTGACACGTATGTTCATCGTGAACTGTCCGACTTAAGAACAATGAGAACGGTTAAGCCTTGTGTGGATGGCTCTTCCTGCATTCTCACAAGCCCTTCATTGTTTTAGTACTACTTGTCAGGTACTGTTGGCATAGTTTGATGCTTAAAAGTTTTCTCACCACTCATCTAGAAATAGTATATGTCCAGGCGTCCCCAAATAGTATCCCGATAAGACATAAATAATACATCCAATTACTGAACTAATACGGAACACGGAAATTTATATAACCGAAGTATCAAATTACAAGATTCCATGACATTTATGTAACAGCTATACAGCATCCGAAGTTGACGATCTCGTTACGAGATTTGATGTCGGACGCACCGGGCGTGACCGACACCTGATACGAGGTCTTAATGAGAGTGAATAATTATAAGTTTTAATATAATCCATAATCAATGAGAACTTTAACATTACGTGATTATAACAAACATATTAACGTACAGTATCTTCCTAAGGCTATTTCACCTACTTCATTATGGTAGAACCCAACACATTTTATAACTCAAGCCGTGTCACATCGATACCTTGTATAGTTCGAGTTATTGTGAAAAAGGCTTAATTATTGAGGGTGTTTCGAAGAACCAGCTAACAAGATACTGAATTTTAATTGTCAGTATTTAAGTCGAATCATTAAAACCTCGCAAGCAAGAATAAAAGTTTTACATCGTCAATCGACCGAAATCCCTGAAGAAATTCTTTAATCATATGGTAATTAATACGGAGCTCGACAAATGCAAATTGAAATCTTGAAGCAAACAAGATTTATCGCCGCTCGCTTGCGATTGGAACACCATGCAATATATCTTTAAACGGCTAATTTAAAAATGATATCGAACTTTATTTCTGTTCTCGATATCTCGATTTGATAAATCCTCTTTTGTTTATATCATTATTTTTTCAGCCGCAAAAGTGATATATAGAGGAGTAGGACACCTTTCCTCAGTGGTGGCTCGTGGGCTCATTATCGCTACCGTTTTGCAGCAACGTTTGCATTCTTGTATTCCGGTTGGTAGAACGCTGATGAGCATACATCACTTCATAGCACAGTTACATTTGACATGTCTAAAAACGAATTACAGATTTATATGACGCTTAAGTGGAACACAGACGGGCTAATTTGAAATATGAAAACTATACACTAATACACAAATAACTTTATGTCAAATAATTCGATTATTTTTATTACATCGTCACTCCAGGTCTATTACGGACTAGGCAGAGAGCACCGACTATCAAATATCTTTAACCTCATTCACAACGATTAGGTACTTACTAAGAGATTTGTCACAATCTACTCACCTCATGAGTTCTAGACAAATAATTTCAAATGGCAATTTCAGTTACCTGTGCCTCTTATGTCAATCGTAAAAGAGTTGTTTTAGCTTATAAAAGATGCATCGAGATTAAAATTCAGAGACAACAGAAAACTAAAGCGTGTACGCGTCGTACGCACGACGTACACTTGACGTTGACAAAAGCTTTTTGAAAGTGTCTGGCGCTTTCGCCACAAAGCTTCCGGGGACAGATAGCTTCATAGTCCAAGAGCCCATTGAGAAAATAAATACTTGATGTGTCGTGTTTTTACAACTAATATACATTTTTTTTTCTGTCTGCAGGAAGTAGAAAGAGAACCCAAAAGTATAGCCATTAACATGTATTGGAAGGAAGAAAATCTATGTTCGAATCACCTTATAAGGCATGCCTACATTAATAGTATTAGGAAATATTTGATACCGTTTATAAAGGATCCCCATCGATCAAGGTTTACTTAAATATCTTGATTTGACTACAAGGGCATTACACGGATCAACGTGGATGTTAAATAAAGGTTTCTTACTAATATTAAATCATTAATCAAACGCCCCTATTGGGTAATCAGAGATCACCTAGCACCAAATATCTATTTAACTCTTACACACTTGATGTGTTTCTTCTACATTCGTTACTCTCTTCATACATGCCCGCCGGTCTTGGTATCTTAATAAAGGTTTGTAAACAGTACATGGTATTTAAACTATATATTCATTTTGGCCTACCCCTTCGGGGATTACAGGCGTGGTGTTACGTCTCTAGCGACGAGCTCCAGACCTATAACATTGGACTAGAAAATTTTAGGGCGAACGACGTCATAACCACTCATATCTACATGCAGACCGGGGACATTTTCAGCGGAATCGCTTCCGGCTGGACCAGAGTTATGAAAAATGTATACTTGCGGACCCAATGCTTTTAACGCAGGACGTTCAATTTCCAAGAACAACACAAAGAATTTATAATAAAGTGGAGTGTCCCCATGTACTGGTCTTTTTCTTTTATTTCATAGAAACGATTCATGATAGTAGTATTTATTTTTGTACAAGCTGATAAACTTGTGACAAATTCATGTAATTTCAAAATATTATAAGATAGATAATAATAGTTATATCTTTGAACAGTGTATACACGCCATCGACTTTCAAAGTAACATAATACAAATTTCTAATAACAATATTGCATAACAAACCTTTGTAATATTTGTCCTGGTTGGGAATCGAACCTACAACTTCGGACGTAGCAATTAGGTTCACTAACCAAGTTATAAGACTTTCGCAGGCTTAAAAAGTCACTCTACATGGATGAATATTTTTCAAAGCATTTCAAAACTGTTAAGGGAAAAACCTTGTGCATATGGAAACAAAGGGCTTCCCTTTCAGTTCGAAACCCCTCGAAATACTCGTAGGAGACAAAGTCTGGGTGGTTCTGTACCCCAAACGATTCCGGTACAAGCATACATGAATAAATGATTCAAGATAAATGAATACATTATACGTACTAAAAACATAGACCATGAAGTGCTGGCAGCTCGAAAATATACATATATCGGGGCTTTAATAAAAAAAACATATTTAGTTTTATAGTTAGATCTTCGAACTTCATAGCAAACGGGTACAAGGTACCGACTAGAAACTTGTGCCAATATTAATGAAATAAATATATGCTTCAGTCATAGTTTATAGGCAGAAAAACGAATCAACAAATATTATAAGTGCAAACATCTTGAGATTTACATACATACATACGTATTGCATTACTTTTAGCAGGTTAAAAAGAACAATTTAACGTTCTTACAACTTTATTGCTACTTTGAAATTAGGGTAAGGATTTTAATCCTATGATACTGGTTCCAAAAAAATGTTTAATGATAAAACTGCGGCATTACACAAAGAATACGAAACGTGTCTCTTTTCGAAATGAGAAATTCTCTGCTGGACTCGTGTAATAAAAAAAGTGTACCATCAGAATCACTCCTCGGATGGTGTGTGTTTAATGATTCTTTTCGCCCTGAGGAAATAATATTTAAATCATATAACCTTCCGGCGCGCAAAATTGTAGGCGAATTTGCATATATTATACCCTTTGTTTCGGAAGCTGGTAATTTACTATCCTTGTTTCACTTGACCGCTGGGTTTTTTGTTATTAAAAACTGCCTTCCAGTTTAGCGAAATGATACCACAGCAGTATTCATTTCAGGTTTTATTTTCAAAGGTACAAATAAATAAAATCGTTCTGTTTCATAATTACGGGTACTTCTCCAAGAACTATACTTTGTTTTCAGCGATGAGCAAGCTTAATTAGCATGTCACTTGCATGTCATATATCATATACATAAATGTTTTTTTTTATTAAATGTCTAGAAGATTTTTCGACTTAAATGACTCGTCAGCTTAAACGTCACAGTTGATATTTACGGTGACGAGGTGTCAAAATGGCAAATTTCAACACTAATCTCCCTATATATTACATAATATTCTAAATATAGGCTTAAATCAAATAAACATCAACAGATTCAACAATTGTATTGTGTTAAAACTTAACACATCGCGCTTAACGACGCGACGGGCCTGATACGTGTATACTCGGCATTCTGCGAAATGGATGTTAAACTTAGTCACTGTCGAATAAGTTTGGGGCCAAACAAGCAGGAACTTTGAACACCACTCTGTGAGGCTCTGGTTCGTGGAAACTTGTTGTATTATAAACAAGCTTCGCAATTGTATAATTGGTAAGTTAAGCAGACAGTACGCCGGGTTACACCGAATTCTCTATTTCGTTAATTACTCCAGTGTGTGACAAATAGAGTTTTAATATTTGCTGCGTATACACGTTTGCAATTTTGACGTTATTAAGTCTTAAGTTAATTCAAATATTTATCTTCTCAATTGGTAATTGAAACGATACTGCTATTAAAAATTCGTCTTATAATATTTTTTTTATAACACAATAGTTCTTGTATTTAATTTAATATTTATAAAACATTTATGTAAACATGACGTAAAACTTAAAATATAAAACTTTATAAATATCACTTATAATTTAATTATAGGTTATTCTTAAAACACACTGAATTTAATTCTGAACTACAAAAGAAGCTGCTGCATTATATATACGTCCCAGCTTTACAGTTTATTTTTTATTATACTGCATCAAATGAAACCATCTGCAGCGCTAGCAGTAGATAAAATGCAATTGCACTTATTGTGCGTCACTGCAGCTGACTGCGAGCCACCACTTGAACGCATATAACGGACCTCTGCGGATCCAAAGGGTATGTTATCATCGTGTTAGGAACGCTGGCACGTGCCGTTTTGCAATCTGTTGCACATTCGTCATAACTTCGACATCGGTTACTGTTCCTATAAATGTGTTGTATCGTAGTTCTATTGGTCGCGAATAGATCGAGGAATGTTAGATGTGTTTGATATAAATTAATCTTGGGATATCAAAACGTTGTCTTTTCAGTAATTAGGTTCTGCCTGTACCAATTCTTTTTGATTTATATAACATAAATCTTCAAGCGATTCTTATGTTTTAATAATAATATTTTATAGAGCCACTTTTTAATGAATTACTAAGTTGAAATAAAACAAACGGCTATCAATTTTAGACAGTCTGTGATGCAGTTACTTTTACTAGAATCAATACTGAATGAAATATTTTCAAATAAACGCACTAGATATTCAATGCATAAAATATATATTTCTAACGGTTAATTATGTAGTCGCAGTAATTTAATAAACTTCATTTCAGCTTACCTGCGTTCATATATTCGAACAAACAGCTAGAGAGCCGGTTTCCCGAATTGTGTAACACCTACTTATATTTCGAAAACTCGATTTTGAAAGCACAAGTCATAGCGTCTAGGTTACATTCTTATCAATAGAGTATTCCGGTACAAGAATTCGATAAAACTACTGCGCAAAATGATAACCTATTCTTATCGATACTGAGATAAAAGGGTTTGCTTTCTATTGTAAATTATTTAGACGTTTCTGAAGTTTCATATTTCACCCTTTGAGCTAACTGTTGCAATGTTGGTTTGGAATGATAAGACACCCTCCAGCCTCCATCTAGGTGGAGTCACGATATACGCAAAGTTGAAGATCGAGCTCAGCGGCGCGCTATTGGAAAGGCCTATGTCCAGCCGTGGACGGGAGTAGGCTGATAATAATGATTATTTTTCTCTATCTGTCTGAATCTCTGGAACGGCTGGAGCGATTTTGACGGGACTTTCACTGGCAGATAGCGGATATGATAAGGAGTAACTTAAGCTACTTTAATTTTAGAAAAAGTCTGGACTTCCATGGCATAAAGTGGCAGGCACAGCTAGTAAATAATAAACCATTAAATTAATCACCAATTACTTCATTAATCAGAATACCAGCTGTTACATTTACATAAGATGTTTTAGTAGTCTCTCGAGTTATATTTCAGTTCGAAGTAACCTATTGATTTTATTTAAATAAATTTGCAAATCCTACCGCGATTGGTGCCAGTGTAATATTACTTTAATTATCATTATCCCTTCGATCTCTCGAATAACATCGTCCGCAAATTGTCGAATGTCTCAATATTCTCTGTTGGTTTGAACACAGAAATTAAATGTCTATAACTACCATAGACACGACGTCAATAACTTATTGTAATTGCATTTTAAAATCACCATCACTTATATATATTGCGGGATACATTGTCCCGAGTGAAATAGCTGGAAACACAAAAATTTTATACATGCGTCTTTCTACGTTTTAAGATGTCATGTATTCCATTTAAAATAAATCAGATAGTATCATCACCGTGTAAACATTACTGGATTTAGACTTTCCCTATACGAATAACACGCGCATTTCGACTTCTGACCTGAGGAATTTCATTTTCTGTTCGTAAAAGAAAGGACTTAAATGATATAAATAAATACTCAAAACATTTCTATTTAATATCACTCTGTGGATCAAACAGTTGGCAGTCTGTTAAAACATGAGTCAATATTAGGTACTGTTGACTGTATCTTGTAAGTAGAGGGCATTCATTTGCAAACATCTTGTCTCGGAAGCATGTGTTCGGAAACTACTACGGGTTAAGACAATAATACTATGATATTGTTTATTTATTAATTAACTTATGCAAGCATGCTTAATAATAGTATAAAAAAAAACTTGAGGAAATTTATTAATATTAACATCAAGCTTTTAAGTTCCTATGTGTATGACTAACACGGAAACTTTGTAAGGGTGAAAGTAATAATAATATCTTGTTACAATTTCACACACTCGATCCCAACCTAAACAGAGCCTGCGCAACGGAATCATATTAGACTACTTGAATCATAAATTACGTAAGTTAAATATTTGAGTGATCCACATGCAAGTAAGCAGTGATAGCCTAGTGGTTAAGAATTCAGCCTCTCACTCCGGGGGTGCTGGATCAAATCTATTGCGCGCACCTCTTTACAAAAGTGCGTTTAAAAATTTAAATAAAACTCGCTTACGGTGAAGGAAAACATCGTGAGGAAACCTGCACACCTTAGACTTCATAAAAAAAAATATTTTCTAAGGTGTGTGAAGTCTGCCAATCCGCATTTGGCCAGCGTGGTAAACTATGGCCTTAACCGTCTCAATATGAAATGAGACCCATATTCCAACAGTGGAATGATAAATGGGTCGATTATTATTATTTTTACATGCAAGTAAATCTTGGGTGATAATGGAACCCACAACGTTTCAAATAATTAATTAAATTAACCTTATCAATTACCATTATCATTATTACCTAATCAACTGTCAAAGTAACATGCCCATGGCAGGGACGTAAATCAGCTTGTAAATAGTCGAAGGGGATGTTTTTTGTTCCAAAATAAACTGCCCAATTAAAACGTACAAGGGTATTAAGCCTGATCATAGGTTTAGCAATCGTTTATTAAAAACTTTATCACCTGTCCATGTAAACCAGGATGCGCAGCTGTACTTTTATATACAAAGTATCATTTAACACATAGAATACTCTATATGGAGTAGAGCCACACAAAATATTTTGGTCCTAATGTTTTAGATGTATTTAATACAATGGCTAAGTTGCTGAAAATTTTCGATCTTTTTTCTAATTATATAATTACAGAATTGTCATGCAATTTACTTCGTAATTTTTAACTAAGTTACAGGACTGAGCGCTCGACAATAGAGTCAGCGATTCGTAAAGCTTACGAGTTTGCTAAAAGCATTTTCGCTCGTTAGCGTCAACCGGATCGAAGACCTGCGCTGTCTCTATCTGGCTCATCCAATTTCTAACCTCAGACACAGTTCATCTACCACCTATATATCCATAAATATGTATATTTGCGTGTCTGTTTCTATTGATTCATTTGTAACATGAAACTGCATCACCGTCCGAATTAAGAGTTAATAGAAACAGACAGATAGCAGTGATAGCCTAGTGGTTAAGAATTCAGCCCCTAACTCCGGGGGTGCCGGGTTCAAACCCATGGCGCGCACCTC
>DWMG01001135.1:0-16100 GCA_018244855.1 Elbella merops
AGAGGTGCGCGCCATGGGTTTGAACCCGGCACCCCCGGAGTGAGGGGCTGAATTCTTAACCACTAGGCTATCACCGCATATACATACTTAGGTCAACAGAATATTAAAAAATCGTAATATACCTCTGTGTTTACACAAAATATGTCTCTAAGGCATGTGAAATCCTACCACGCACTAGCCAACCCACACTTGACTGGCGTGGCAGACTACCTTAACAGCCTTTACAGGCAGCCTTAATCCTTTCATTCGTAGAAGAGACAGATAGTCGACGAGAGTCGACAGATGAAGAGGGATAATAAAGGCGGCAGCATAATATATTAAGATCAACATTAAGGACAGAAGTAAACATACTGCCAACTGCTATATTTATGTTTATACTGCATAAAAATATGAAGCTTAGACATTCTGCCGTTGCCTTGCACCTTGCACTCTCTTACCTCTTTTCATAGTTTTTTATTTCTTCTACCTGAAAATTGCCAAAAAGAAAGGCTGCCCAACGATAATACCACTTTTTGTATAAGTAGACTTTATTTATTTCTGTAAAATATAATAAATAATAGAGACTATTTACTTAAATAAAATATAAATTAACGTAAGTGAAGTTGCCACCCGACGTTGACCTGCGCTATCTATATAACCTTTAAAAACCTTCGTAGGAGAATCACTAACCTGTTCGACTAACAATCACTCTTGATTCTTGACTCTTGACGCATAAAAGAGAAGAATTGTTATCAGTGTTATATTCATATACACTTTTTTATTGTCGGCTTAACGCGTAGAATGAGTTGTCAGAATGAGTTGAAACCAATTTATAAGTATTTAAGGGTTATTCAGTATAAGTAGTGGCTCCGTTGTCATCAAAATTTACGTTCTAAGTTGGAATAAACGCAAGCTTTTGGTGTTTCTGGGGCTAATAGAACTAAAGGTCTTAAAGTAATGTATCTAGATTTACCTACTGCTACTCGTAAGACTCTTTCTAGCTCGAGATCAGACAGTTGTGCATGTAAATGTCCCACGAATATATAAATAGATTTATATCTTCATACGTACGTATGTACACTTACCGCGAGTAACCGTTTAATGGCAAACCTATGAACTCAGTGACGGTGTAAGTATGTATTAGTATAATATCATTAAGACAATATAGGGATAGTGACAATTAAATAAAACTCAATTATTGTTTGTTTCTTTGTATTGCATCAACTGTAACACTTTCAGTTTTCATCGATATTGAGCAAAGATTACCTACATTATTATAATTGCTTGCATTTACGCGCCAAATTGTTTACATGTCATCAGCCATTTTGAAATTACAAAAGCATTTGTTATCTGTGCGTGGATTTGTGCGTTGCGTAGATGTAACCTTGTCATGGCTCAATTTATTAACAAACAATATTATCATTGTCAAAAAACAATTATCTTAATATGCCATTTGTAATTATTTTAATAAAATAAATCACATTTATATATTTCTCAAAATTTAAAGCGATTCAAATAAATTACTACTGCTACTGACTAGAAAAGGAAAGATTTGATCTTAGTATAAAAGATTTAAACATATTTGAACTTATTTTTATTACAGATGTATTTGATTTTGAAAGAATTAAAAACATGACATAATAAACAATTAGGCCCGAGATGCGAGCATAACAACGCATGCTATGTCAAAATGCTCGACTCACCATGACAATACACACACGACACCATAACCGTGCCGTACCATATTTGTTTTAAGCTTTAAGCACCAATTTTCTTTATAACAAGTCGTTCGAAATATTTAAACGACTAAATTTCTATAAATATCTTACTATGTATAGGTTAAAAATACATGTTATAACATTTTTACAAGTCTATCTTTAGTTTATTATTAGTCATATCTAAATCAAATAACTCCTTTCAATTTTTTTTTATTTCAAGGTGTTAAATGTAGCTTCGATTTTGCAGCTGTAAGTCATTTGATTTAAATATATAAGATTATAACACAATTTTTTAAAAACATAAAAAAAAAAAAATAATAGAAATGTATAAATTCATTAAGGACAAACATTATAACACAAAAATTTTCGACCTACAATGTAATTGTACAAATGAATTATATAAATACATTCCGAGAGATATTTACAAAAAATTATCATGGACACAATCATAATACACTAAAGTAATTAATAAATTCGCTAAACAATTTATAATTGTACATCAGAATCGATGAACTAAGAAATCCATTACTAGGAGTATTTTTTTCTATGGGTTAATAATTATCCTTAATTATGAATTAGTTACGTATGTTATTTCAATTCAGAAATCCAAAAAACTTATCAGTAAGACGGATTTGAGTTTCTTATCAAACATCAATAAATATTTTCTTCAGAAACAAGATCCAAAAATTTGAAACGTCACTTAGTACACAATAGACGTGGTATAATATTAAGAAGCCTCGCAAGAATTAAAATTTGACTACTTTTCAAAATAAAAGCGAGCCTAATTCAAAATTCGCGATGAGATATACATGCCAGTAAAGTATATAATAGGTACGTAAATGGGTATAATGTAGGTAATTACTAAAATTATAGAATATATTAGAAGTATTTATATTTCAGCAAAACTACGCATGGAAGCGTTACTTAATTTTATAATAATATTAGAATAGGGGTTACAGTATAACTCTGGATTCGAAAACAATTTCCAGACTGCTGGGTGCCCAGTATCGATTTTTTTTCAATTTCAACAAGTCACAACATAATTTTGGAGATTGGAGTAAAACACGAAGATTATTAGGAGAAAAACAATTAAGTAACGTAAGTACGAGAGATTCAAGTGATCCCAATTGATTCGTTCAAATATTTTCAAAATTCGAATACAAATTAGCTATGTAGGGAAAGACAAAATTTTAAGAGATCATAGACAAGCCTTTGCAAAACCGAATTCTAATAATGAAGGTACATTAATTACAGGCTTTCAAATAAATTTTAATTAATCATTTATTTCTAGTTAGCACGTTGTATAGAACGCATCATAAATATACAATATTGTTGTATCTAAGGCACATAATGTTTAGGCTTTCAATCATTACTCCATATCGTAACAATGGTGCTAAGTAAAGAATTAAACGACTCCTGTGTCGCGACAAACACACCACTTGTGTGTGATCTAAACGATATTAATCTATCATTTAATGTTACGTAGTATTCTCTGAACACAACATTTACAATGACCGACAGAGCATTTTTTTTGTTCATGTGTTTGTCGCACACATACGAACTATTGCAAAGCTAGTTATAAAAAAATACTACCAATTCTACCGACGCTGTCAACAAATATTATCCCCTTAGCATCTTCTTAACCGTTACAATCCTTTATTTTGCCATCATATAACAACTTCAATCTCTACAACATGTCTGTTTATACAAATACGTAATATTATTATCTCTTTCCTTAGCACTGTCAGTGCACATTTGCCAATCATACAAAAACAACTATTTCCATATAAGACACGTCCAGAATGAACATTTTAATCACAGTCTAGAATTTTCGGCACCAATGAGCTTGTAATTCGTCATCATAATCAAAACCCGCGTAGTTCAGCACTCCATCGCCCGTACATCTCGACGAAATTCAGTTGGTATCCCGAATATATTCAAGCTTTAAATGACATCACTGTTTCAGTTTCCTCTTCGTAATCTCTAATAATGTCTATAGCTAGCAATTGACTATTCTCGCCTCTCTGCCTAGTTGAACTATTAATGGCTGTTATAATAATTTATAACTCTATAGTTTTGTTTTTTGTATTAGTTATTTATCAATTGTACCAAAGGGCATCACTATATTATCGATCGAAATTCTTACCCAGTCCAGTATTTATTCTCTATTGAAAAAATATTCTGCCAATCATTATGAATATAGGATCGACCTACTCAGTACCAATTTCTAGCTTCACTAAAGCTGGTATTTTTTCCACCGTTATATTATTTAAACTATTTATTGCTCGTCATTTATTGCTACATTTCCTACAATTATCATCTATCTCCTATTATTATGTATATTTAAATAAATACATTTCGTGGTGACGAATTCAATGGTGATAGAATCTCAAATCAATTTCATCTCATTTATGAGGCACAAGCCCGTGGTAATTACACAGTTGTTACATCATCAATGATGATTAATAATTCTGGTAACACCGAACTGAGAATTGTCTTATGAAAATTACTATAGGAACCGAAAAAATTGACCAAACTCGAAAAGTGTTAATTGGGTTTATCGAAGTTCCCTTGTCACGGAAGTTTCCTTTTACATCAGTGCTTCCAGAACATCTCGTTACATACAAACTGTCAACTTAACCGTATACTTACATAAGTCTAAATCTATTAAAACCGTGTATATATATTTGGATCTCATTATGAGTAATTTGGCCACAATTTTAGTTTTGTCCCCTTAATAAAGTTAAGGGTTTCTATAATTGTAAATACATTTTTACTTTATTAAGTAACATTAAATTTACAATGTAACTCTAATGACTAGCTTTTCTCGTATGGCCACGGGATCGCAAACGAAACGTCAGTAGGTAATTAAGTTCAGAAACGAAAAACAGGTGTAAAATGAGTTTTCAAGGCGAAAGATTATTATTTTGTAACCAAAGTATTGTACGTAATACAATTTTAACGTATGGCATCACCAAAGTCTTATTTTTCAACTTACACATTACTCTTTGGCTACAAAATATGTTAGTCTTAAATTGAGACCGACATTAATTATTCCGGTTTTCTCAGCGGATGGATTTAAAAGAACACTACAATTTACACGTCCCTAATAATTAAGTTTATTATAAGTACGTTCTATGAAAGGCACCTATAAAATGTCCCTTGACAAACGTAGTACTACATACATCAACCCATTGTTGCATTCGATTCATCTAACTATGTATTTAATTGACACAACATCTTTCCATTGCGCAGTATCTAAACGTCACCTAACCGGCCTAGTCAGTTTCTTTATCGTCATACAGACAGACATTAGAAATTTGAACACATCACAGAAAGTTTTCCAATTGAATTATAGGTATTTATTTTATTTTTGTGTGATTTTTTTTCGAATCGACAACGCAACAATACAGTTGCAGGTCTCACGTCTACTAATTTACAACTATACTAACTAATTAAGCAAGGCTCGTCTTTCTTAAATATTCGTTCAATAAGTTAAAAAAAAAGAAAAAACTCTTTGTATTATGCTTATACTATTAATTTTTTGTTTTTTTTTGTCAATACAAAACACACAACAACGAAACAAAAAAAAACAACTTATAATATCACACTTTCGTCAATCGAAATTTATTATGACGCTATTTTTGGAAGCAATGTTTTCAATAACCGCTCTGTAACTGCCTTAAAGGTCAGCAAAATAATAATTTATAAGCTGCGTTCTCGTTAACATATTTATTTCACTAAATTACTGGAAGGCTTGATCATATCATAATTGATTTATATTCTATAAAAATATTAGAATATAATATGTTGCTTTTAATAATAGCTTCATATTTTACACAATAACATTATCGTTGGAGTATTGTATCGCCTTAACGAGTAATAAATTGAAGCCGTATTGACCGCCCGTTTCACTTTTCAAGTATCTTTCCTAGATGGCGTTCTTTCTAATAAGGTAAATGAATAAACACGTCGATCCAAAGTTAATCGCATCAATTGTCTCACGGACGGTTAATACAGCGAATCGTAAAACTAAATTTCAACTACAACCTTGCCGAGGTCAATCCCTTTAATTTTTTTAATATTTACACTATCCAGCGTGCTTCACGGTCCATATGAAAAAAGAAACGCGCGTGTACAGAACGCTTAAACTAACGGTTTTTAAACACTTGAATTTGGAACTTATATTTGAATTAAACAGTCCGATGTATGACCGGGCGCCAATGTGGAAGGGGCGCGGGGGTCCATCGCAGCACAGTGGCGGTCGACGCGTCGTCCGCGTCGGTCGCGGATCACGGGGAGCGCAGGTCGGGCGCCGGTTTGTCGGGCGCGATATCGTCGGACGTGTCCACACCCACTGGCTGGGCAACATTAGTGCCCGATGTATCCATGGCGGTAGCATCCGACGTTATCACGTTTGATTGAAAGAAGCGTTCTGTGAAAAACACCACTTTATAAGTTTTGTTTTTCTGGTCAATAACACCGTTGATTGATTTGAAACGAGCAAATAAAATAAAGTAAAACTTAGCGAAAAAATCTATCATCATAGGAATCAAACATATCAGGCCATAAAACAGTAACGCTTGTTCCACGCTGGGCGCCAAATAAAGACACTAATTTTGAGACAACTACACACTATTATTATTTCGGTTAACAAATTTCGAACTATTCTTAATTCGAATATTAATATTTAGATTTTGAAGCATTAGGAATAAGCAAAAACATTGGTTATTGAATTAGTTGTGAGGCCCACAAAAGCACGTTAAAACTTTGGTGTTGTTATCTATAAAACTTAATGAGAACTATTTTAGGATTTGTAAATACGTTCTCATCTTACAGCGCCTTCGAAATCTTATAAAAATATTAAACGTAACTTCACGCCTGTAATCCCCGAAGAGGTAGGCAGAAGAATGCAGGACACTCCCATGTTTCATCGGTTTCGTTTACGTCCCACTATGGAATAGGTGGTGAGCCTATTGCCATGCATCGGGCACACATCCAGACTCCGTTAAAAAAATATTACATTCACTGATACAATATACAAAGGTTTTTACAATAATCATATCACAAAATATAGATATAGAATAAAGATGCACCTAAATAAAGCTTTTTCGAACACTTTAGGCATTCCATGTCTTCAAAAATGACGGAACGAGAAGAGCATTACACTTACATGCACATAAACAAAATGCACAATTTCTTTCTCTTTTAAATAATTGTGTAACAAAACTTATAATTAAATAATAGTAATAATGATTATATTAAGATAAAATACCGTTACAGCATAAGAAAGAACTACCATCGTCAAGCAGCACCACGTGCTCGGGCCCCGCCGGCGCGGTCATTATGTTGAACTCGTCCTCTAGCGTGGGGAAGGGCGCGTTCCATCTGTAACGGTCAATGTGTTCCAAATTACGTTAAGCGATATTTGGTTGATATTCCAACCCAGTTACGAACATTAGCCGCCGAAACAATGATTCACAATCGGGAAAAGTATTTCTGTATTGAACATTAGTGTTAGTCTAGGTTTAGAAATATCTATGTATGTATTTAAGTAAATATTTAGACATTGATAAATGTGTAACGATTAGCTATATGGTCACTGTAGCTTGTGACTGTTATGCAATATTAACTTTTTATCACACCAAATACCGTTTTCTTCAATATTATTATGTCCAAGGATTTTTATTTCCGTTAATATAGTGAACATACCATCGTTGACGAAAGGTTACTTTCTAACATGCTCAATGACAAATTTTGTAGTTAAAAAGAAAGTGGGCTAAGTATAGTACCTTGGCGGGGCCCTCGGTGGTGGTCGCGGCGCGTACAGGCCTAGCCCGCCAGGGGGTGAAGCGCCGCCGCCCCCCGTCAGCACTGCTCCGCCGCCCACGCCGCCCACGCCGCCCACGCCGCCCAGCGAACCGTAACTGAACACCTGCGGAACATAGCCTACGTTGAGTAATATTAAATTAAGAAAAATATAACTTCTAAATCTTTAATCGACTGCCTCGTTGGTCAAGTGGTTGCAAGCGGATTTCTGAGAAGTTTTGCGTTCGATCTCCGGTTTTTTCAACTTGAAATGCCTAGTAGTAGCTTAGAATTTGGATTCATGCCCGGCTTATTGCAATAAGCTCACCACTTACTTCATGACGGGATGTATAACGTGACTGGTGCAACGTGTGAGTGTACTACAATTTTCTGAATACTTTTTCGGGGAGAAACAGGCGTGATGTTATGAATTACTTACAAATTTCTAACTTGCATACCAATCGCTTTTATTATAATAAATTTCAGTCTACATATCTGAGAGTCAATGGTCATGGCATTGGATAATAATGACTTTGGTATCACCGATGTGTGTATATTGTTACCGACCTAGAAATTATTAGGAATAATAATTTAAGTATAGTAGGTAGATTAGTAATGGTTATTGTTATTATTTATTATTATTATATATTATTATTTACTAGGCAAACTTGCTACATCATAGACCACATCGTTGCTTTCCACCAGGCAAACCTGTGGCCAAAAGCTAGCCTATTGAGTATAAAAAAAAAAATTGTTAACCTTAGAATCCTGCACTCTCCTGTATTCAGTGTTATTACACTAAGTTGCTGGAGATCCCAAAATTAGATAAGTAACGATATAAAAGAAGAACGATTTTATAACCCTGTTTCTAGATGATTCTCGAAATATTCATAAATTAGAGCCAGTGTGTCAATTATTTTAAAACGGTACAATGAAGTTTTATTTAAGGACTACTATTTGCGTTTAAACTCTAAAAAATCGCCCAGGAATGAATGCAACATGCATTTAGTAGTTCATGAAAAATAAATTAGCGAAAGCTTGGTTTTTCTTGTACAGAGTATTTTTTGGTATTTGCTTTATAGGCCTATCGTTTTTTTTATACCTGTACAACTTTTTTTAGTTGATTTTGGTGAGCATTACGTCAAAAGAATGAACTGTCCATCATACACAAACAGCTCAAATGACTAATTCGCTGAATTGACGATGGGCTGGGCATATCTGCCGTAGAACCTACAACCGGTGCAGTAGGCGAGTTCCAGAGTGGAGACCGCGGCTCGACATGCGTAATATAGGACGCCCTCCAGCTAGGTGGGATGACGATCTGCGAAAAGCTTCAGGCAGAAGCTGGATGCAGCGAGCCAAGGACAGGGCGCGATTGCGCACGGGAGGCCAATGTCTAGCAGTGGACTAGGATAGGCTGATGATGATAATGATGACGCAAACATAGCAGTGTTCTTCGCTCTATGGGTTAAGTTCTATAAGTTAGGTATTTTACATTCATTTTTCTGGTTCACCCTACGATGGTTAGTTCCTTCTAGGTTAACTTCTTGACTAGGGTGTGTTAATAAGCTGTCCATAGTGATATGCTGGCGAAATTCAGCAAATGTTTTCGAGTGTTTTGTATAGTACTACTTAGGCGCCGACTAACCAATGAGCAATAATGATGGATGAACTAGCGCGATGTGATGTGGAATATGACAACTACAATGAGTAATACTTACGTTGTTTTTACACTGGCGTGCTGCAGTACCCCATGACACTCCTGCGTGTTCCTTACCACAACTGCCTCCACGAAGTACCACGTTAGTAGACGGACGCGTATCGCGTGTCCCAGAGTCCAATCCTCAGAATTGAGCTGTCGAGTAACTTACTCGACAGCTTAAGTCTGAGGATTGGACTCTCATGAAGTCAAAAAGTGAAACGAAATGCCCCCGGGTGCTTCAGCACCCCATGTAGGGTTCTAGGGTTAAATTATGGTTTCGTGTGTTAGAAACAATGACGTGCATTTATTTTATTAGGCATATGAGGATTTTTATGTTAGTCCACTGTACGTTTTTTTGTTTGAATATATTACTGAGTTAAAATATCACTGTACCTGAAACTACCGATATGAAATTTAGACTAATTTATACCTCTCGACAAGTTTTTGTATTGGTATATACTATATAATTATTTTACTCGTAATTTTTATTTTTTTCTTATATATATGATATAGTACTCGTAATTTTTATTTTTTTCTTATATGTATGATTTTTTTTAGTTTTAATAAATACGATATGAAAAGCAGTGATAGGTTTATAATTAGACCTCTCACTCTGAGTGTCCTGGATTTAAGCCCTAGCGCGCACCTCTACCAAAAAAATTAGTATTACTTGTCTTGCTATAATGATAAAGGAAAGCATCGTCACTAAACCTGCACAACTAAAAGTTCTCTAAGGTGTATGAAATCTGTTAACCCGCATTTGAAAAGCGTAGGGCAAACTAAGGCCTTAGCCCTCTAATACTGAAAGTAAACTTGTATTGATGGCGAAACGAAAAGAGGGTTGATAAAAAAAACACGTAATGATGTTAGATCGTAGTATAGTATATAATATTGACCTGCTGCGGCTGCGTGTGGAAGTGGTTGAAGTGGTTCATGGTGGGGTGGCAGTCGCGGTAGGCGTGCGGCGAGCGGCGGCGCGGCGACGCGGGCGGCGAGCGCACCTCGGGCGACGCCGGCGAGCCGCCGCCCGCGCCCGGCGCCTCGCTCGCTGCCGGACACACAGACGTTGTACACACTACACGACACACGCTTCTTGTCTAATTATCGCTATTTACATATCATTATAGGACAGAATTAGTTAAAGAATTAGATTAATCTGTAATAGAAGCTTATTGCTAGAAATAGAGTTTGCTACAAAGTCAGTGGTACAAAGATGAGGCTACAAAGAAAAACAATAATACCATACTATAATACTCAAAACGACATTTGTAATGACTGAAAAATTTATTTTACCAGTAGATCTTATTATGGCAACAGGTCTAGCCATAGGCGGTAAGGGCGGCGGAGGCAACATGGAGCTGCTGAAGTAGGGTGGCTTTGGGCTTCTTGAAAGGCTGTGCACCTGAAAGTCAAACCGTAAAATCGGATTATTCACTGAAATTAATAAAATTGTGTTAATTGGAACAAAAGGTACAATATTATGGCGTCACGCAAGAAATCATTTCTTTGTTAGATGAAGGAGTCCGAACTCTCCTGACCCCAGCTGCTTGTACGAAGAGAGTGACGAATATTGAAGAAGCAGGCCAGAGCTTGAAGAATAGAGTTTTGATTCTCGATGCTCCCTGCCTACCACGCAGGGGACATGAGACTCTGTGATAATCTAAAATAAGAAAACTATTCTAAAATAAGAAAATAGTCCTAGTACTGCTCACTTGTAGCTGCTGAACATCTGACGGTGGCTCCTGGCACACGAAGGTCACGAAGTCCCCCAGGGAATCCTGAGGCGCTCCGTCGTACTTTCCGCTCGAGTGCTGTCCAGATAATGGCTCCGATGCTGTGAAACCCAAATAAACATCTGGGTGTATATTTACATTAACTGTTTCTCTAATTATAAAATCTTAGTGTAAAGAACCTAAAAGTTCTAAGTGGGTTGCATGAGTTACAAGATAATCTTAGTCAGGGTAAGGGTTCAGGTTCAACCTAACCTGTAAGTTCCTGGAGAGACCTGGAGCATACTCGGCGTGGTGAACATAAAAAACTTGCTGTTCCCGACAAGATTTAATAAATAAAATTTAACAACGTTCCACAAAGTGCTCTTTCACGAAGGAGAAAGGGAATCCTCGATGGAAATGTGGTGCCGGTGTGGTTTAGGGACGTCATTTGATTGGTGGTGGACAACATAATACAATTATAATTATGAAAACATATAAAATATGGTCTTATCGCTAATAAGCGATCCTTACCAGACAATCTTCGGATACAAATGAAAAGTAGAAATATATAGCGGGAAGAGCAGAGATGTACGAATATGAAACAAGAATATTATTCAACTTAATGTCGCTTTTGTGTTTCATATTGGTAAATAGAAACAATATTGGTAAATTGATGGTAAAATTAGTGCTGAAATGTAAACACAAACACGAGAGGTAGGCAATGAGTTTTTTCATGGTGACGAATTTAAGTAGTTTAATTAGTGATTAGTTATTTTTCGTTGTAACTTATGAATGAATCACATTTGCTCTGTACAAAAACACACACGAGTTTGAGTTTAAAGCCATGTAACATCAGATGATACTGTTATTTTTTAAATTTTCTATAATGAAGATTACCATTAAAAAGTGTATTAATAATATGGCAATATTTGAGTACGACAATGAAAATTATCTTCATAAAAATGATGAGATTTTAAAAGAAAATTATTTAGATGCACGCCACGATCCAATGATTATTTTATATTTTTGTGTTGTTTTCTTACAGTAATCCTCCTCACCAGTGGTATGCGTGTCGGTGAGGGGTGGGGGGTGCTGGTAGAAGATTGTGTTTGATGGCACTAGGGGAGCCTGCGCGGCGCTCAGCCCGGCCGAGCTGTGAGGGATGCCTGGAAAGAAAAATCATATAGAATATAAATTAAATCACTCAGCTAGGCGTAGTTTATAATCCGCAACCAAATACAAGTAACAGTTTACTCCAGTTCACGAATTCAGTGACAGCGTTCGGTCTTGAAATTCTACCACAAAGTTTAAAGATATATCAGACTTTGATATCTGCGACTTGATTATCACGGTCCTTGCTTTGTCAATGTCCTTATACTTCATACAATTATTTTATTTATAATGGAAGTAATGATGTAGGTACATACTGAGTACTAACTGTTCTGTTTTGTAATTTGTGTAACTATGCTCTCCATTATAAAGATATTAAAGTATAACTGTAACTTGTCAAAGATAATCTTTCTAATAGTAGCACAACTTATTTCAGCATTTCCCTAAAGTAGTTGTACCATTGCGTAGAATTTTGTCACCCAACAGAAACCTTTGGAGTGTCAAGTACCAATATGCTAGATGTAGGTAGATAAAGTGACAATAAAACACAAGTTATGACCGTGATTCCGTCCGCGTAGTAATCCGAAAATCATGCTTTATCATCAAAACAAGCAATCATAAAACATCGCTAAAATGAACTCAAAGTGATCAATGAAATGTTTATTTGTTTATTACGCCTTCACTCACGCGTTGTAATAAAATTCTGCTTACACGACGAACTGACGCAGGAAAAGCATTTTGATTAAATTAATGATTGTTTTTTTAGGAATTAACTATATGCTGTTCACACTAGTGACTTTTTCAGCTTCGCAGAGTAATGTTGTGAGCTCAAATGATTCTGCGAGTGAGTGAAGTAGGGTTTAATGGTCGTTTAGAATGCATTTTTTGATGTTCCATTGTACAATCAGTAATGTGATTCAGCGCCATCTAGTGGGCAATTTGAAAACCATTTTTGGAAGATATTTAATATCTTTCCACAAACTTGCATTTCTCTTAGAACTTAGAGAAACAGAAGGAATTGTACGCATAGGTATTATATAGGAAAGAAATATATAGATAAAAGTTTTAAGTAGTATAATTTATACATTTATGCCTAATATACATCTGATCCGAATATCTGATGTGATACGACCGCTAACATCTGAACCCGTTAGCCATTACTATAACACAAAAAAAACTTATAACAATAAGCTATTAAATTAGAGAACCAGTCATCGACCCAATAACAATATAATTACGAATGTCGATTCATTGCAACTAATTTAGATATCTATATTTAGTGGCAACGTTGTCCGTCGTGACGTACGCGCGGCGCAGGAATAACAAACAGTGTACAGAGCGCCTTTTTTAATCAAGTTTATTCACATCCACGTCGATCGATCGAGATTGTATGAAATTGCACACGTTGTATTTACAGAGTACGTACCTATGTAACGCTATTTGATTTTTGAAATCTTTATATGTTATATATTTGTTAACCGTTAATATCGTGCCTTCTCTAAAAACTTACCGTAATAATGCAATTTTCACTAATATTATAACAAAATTAATAAACATCCAGCCAGTAAGTGGGTCTCGAACTGAGTATAATTTGGAAGTCTTCAAAAATAGTGGACCGTTTGCTTTCCTTTGTTACGCCAAATGCACAGATTGGAGAATAAGTATCATTGATAGATGTTCGTAATATTCCATAGGAATTTTTAAACATATTGTAACCATATGGATAGATACATACTAATAAGCTTGAAGTACTTGCGTTTTATTTTTAATATAACGCACTATGAACGTTCAGTTAAGGTGTTAATGGACTTACTGAAGCATTGTCCAACAAGCATAGCGGAGGGTGTGGCTCGCTCCGAAGGTGGTTCGAAGGCGGTCGGGGCTGGACTATTGTACCCGCAGTAGTAACCCGACTCCAACTTAATTCCGCCTCCGGACCCACCGGGAGACTCAGAACCAGTTTCTTGGAGGATCGACGCTGAAACATAAGAAAAGTTTTGGAAATTTCAATAATTGTTGGGCTTATAGTGAATTTGTTATTATTATTACATGGCCACGTAACTTATTTTGGACGTAAAAAAAGAGCTCTTAGTGCCAAATATTCTGTCCTTAAGAATCTGTTATGCTTCTACCACTCTTATCATTTTCTTCGTGAGTATTGTCGCCATCATAAAATTATTACTTATGTAAACAAAATTCGTAACGAATATGTACCTTTAGATAACTTCCAAAGTTCCTTCGACGAGAAGACACCAGTTGCTAGAATAATATCGTTGCAAATTACACCGTTGTACGGATTGTGGGTATAGCCTGCAACCCAGTCACAATAGTTATTGTCATAACTATAATTCTAATAACTTGTAACTCCAATAACCATCAACACAATGTATAAAACTAGAAAGTACAATTTCATAATAACTTATTAATGTAATGCAAAACACTATTTAATCCATTATATACACCACAATGAGTTCTAAAATGGGAACTCTATCTAAACACCATCACAATTATATTACTAAGTCTACGTTTATTTCAAAAGAGTTGCTTTTAAACACATTCTAAAGATGTACTAAGATACAGGGGTAAATGTACAGGGAGCTTTCATAGACATTGATTTATAAAGAGCTGGGGAATCTCCAACCTATGTAGTATAGTTCAATCATCTAAACCAGTTGTATCACAACACCTAAGGTACATCAGAACATTTCAAATTCCAAACTATAGTCGATGCTTTTCTAACAATGACAAATAGTCAACTAAACAGGTGTAAAGTTCAAAATGAGTCATGCAGAGATCGTTTTCATACATCGATAATTATATCGAAACGACTAATTCTACAAGATATTAGAGGAGCATCGACAGATACGAAGATAAAAAGAGTGAAAGAGAAGGAACACCGACTACAGATACAAATAATCACAACAACAATCGAGCAACAACACCAACACGTCAAATTTTTAAAAATTTCCAACAAAAGCATGATAATGTGAGCGCAAGCCAATGCTGGGATTAAAAATCAATCTCCAAATGCAGATAAAAAAAATAAAAAAAAACAGTGTAAACACAACAATGTTTTTGTGCGAATACCAATCAAAAATGTTCTCTCTTCAGGCACCAAATATGTGAGAAGAAATGGAGTATTTTTAAAACATGTACATGTATGTATATTAAAAACAACACATCAAAATCCGTAGTATCATGAATATCTTTAAAATTTTCCACGATTCGGTTGAACGAATTAATGTTATTTACAAAGATGTTGCATCTACCCTCAAAATATATAAATATTCAAATTCAAAAGAAATTATACGAGTATTAAAGTCGATACATAATTTCGAATTTGCAATGTTTTACTCGTAAGTCTCTCCATTTCTTCCCACAACTGAAAAGAGGACGTAACGAGCACGACACGACACCGACATCGGGCCGATGGTCGCGGTTACCTTTGCTCTTAGCTTCGTGTTCATTCTCTTTGTCTCTAGGTGTGTGTGGCGATAGAGAACCGCTTAGGATATCTGAAACACATCGGTTAGTTATACCATCTATACTACGACCTGATCTGCAATTATATATCGTATGTAAAACCATGTTTCCATTATTTGATAACAGTAAAAATTTCCAGGTATATTCAGCCGAATTTTGTTCATTGTAGGCAATTATGTGGAATCTTATTTTAACTTTATCAAAGTGGAAAAAAATGCGTAATACGATGAATTGATATTTAAAGTTACAATCGAATGGTATTACCATTAACTCTGATCAAATATGATCACAGTTAAAATATAAAAGTAAATTTTTGACAAATAAGTAATCATCATTTTGTATTCATTCAGCATGATATATTCGTCATCAGACCAAACGTATAATTCCACAGTTCGAAACGGGATTCGTGCCTGAATGAGAAAAGTTAAGGCCAATTTCGGGCATAAAATCATAAATTTGGCACCTAGAAACCTAGGAGAACCTAGAATATTTTTGCTATTTTTTAAAAAAGTGCAAAACAAAATAGAAAATTAATTTGCCTAATACGAGTTTCGGAAGAAATTATGCAATGCAATTAGCACAACGTAT
>DWMG01001136.1:0-16093 GCA_018244855.1 Elbella merops
CCCAGCTAGGTGGAGTGACGATATACGCAAAGTGGCTGGCAGTGGTTGGATGCGAAGAACTGTAAATCGAGCTCAGTGGCGAACACTAACTCGCCTTTGGAAATTGGCAGTGGGACGCTGAAACGTGTCAACAAATTTACTTATCTCCGGAGCAACGTATCTAAAACTGGGGGAACCGCGGACGACGTTGCTGCGCGGAGCTCCAAAGCTCGGGCTACCTTCGCACAGCTGAAACCTGTTTAGCAATCACGCAAACTGACCCGAAGAGTCAAGCTCAAAAATTTCGGGTACAACGTTAAATCCGTGCTGCTTTACGGGTTCGAAACGTGAAAGGTCACGAAAGAAATATCTCGCCAAATCTAGGTTTTCGTCAATCGCTGCTTTCGCTGTATCCTCGGCATCGTCTGGCCTGTGATCATCTCCAACAGAGATCTCTGGGAGAAATGCAATGAGTCTTCGATCGGCGATCGATAACCGAATCAAACGGCGCAAATAGAGCTGGATCGGTCACACTCTTAGTACAGATTTTGATCACATTCCGAAGCAAGCATTTGATTGGAATCCTCAAGGGAAAAGAAAGCGTGGTCTTCCACGACAGACTTGGCGCCGCACCGTATGGGCAGCAGAGGCGGCGAGTATCGGCTTGGCATGGACTGACGTGAAGCGGGAAGCTCAAGACCGTTCGCAATGGAGGACTACTGTAACGCCCTCTGCCCCATCTTGGGGACATAGGATGTTAAGTCAAAAATAAGTCAATGTGACAAAAACGAAAAAAAAAATCGAAAGTATCGAAGATAAATGGAACGGCGTTAGAGAAAAGAACGACTTGTTAAGAGTGCAATTCTTTAATAAAATTTAATTTTGGAATTCCAAACCTATATTATATGTCAACAATTTCTTAGGTAAAAGAGATACCCAACTTAATTGAATACTCTTATTAATCATGTCCTCATGGCCGAGGGTCTCGACCACTAAAGGTCGTTCTGCTTATAAGGGCTCTTCAGGCCTTCCTACATCGGGTTGTATGAATGGCCTTAAGTCACACAGCCGATGCTTCTCAAGATGGGATCCAAACTTCGGATCGGTGTCCTGCCTCTGGGTCTTTTACCCTGCACGTGTCCCACCAGTATGAGCTTTTTAGACTACGCTCATATTGTCTAATTGAATATACTTGCTGCTTATTAACCCAGTTATTTGAATTATTGATCATCACAAGTAGGCCGACCTGTGACACAACAGTGTGTCACCGATTGCTTCTTAATTTTGTAACAAACTGTGTCTGTTTATTTATCCGAACACTTCGACATTAGTGAGTGACTGATAGGACTTAAGAACTATATCACATAGAAAGTATGAGTTATTCTATTTTATGGGGGGTCCTATAACTTAAACTGGTGAAACGTGGGTATGTTTTACATTCCTCTGCCAGCTCCTTCAGGGAAATACGGGCGTGATGTTAGGTAATAGACCCAACATCTACCTAATAAGGCTTTAATCAGGTAAAGATATGTCTTATTCTTCTAGCTTTTAATTAAATCAAAATTAGGAATGGAAATGGAAATGGGAAAGGATGCACAAAAACAACTCAAAGACCGAATCAGTGTATTTATTAAACTATTCAGGCCCCAAAACAGCTGAGGAGAAACAATAAAAAATCACAAATCATTGCTATCGTTTATTGATTTAAAATACAAAACTTAGTGACATAAAGCTCTATCCTTTTATTGTTACAGTGCCTGCGAACTGACAATCCGATAGGAAATAAACATACGACAGCTCGTCGCGCACCGCCGTGCCACAGTACAAATAAATAAGTATACGCACTATACTCACCGGGGCGCGCAGCCGGAGCCGCCGCGCCCGAAGGCTTTACGAACACGAAGGCATCGCAACACAATGACGAGATATTGCAACTACAGCGAGAGAACAACGGACAAGCCTCCACATTTATATAATTATATATATATGTATATATAATATATATGTACGTATGTATGTATATGTAGTGTTATTGCATATCCACGCAGTTGCAACGGCTCCGAGCGGCGCATCGCCTCGTGTCTTTGAGCTAATTTAAATGATATCCACTTTTAATTCGTCTCCAGACTGACTAACCGTTCGGGGTCGTGTCACACCGACGAGCGGGCTGGGTCGAGGCTCGTACACGTACGTTATTACTCTTTATACAATACGATGATTCGTAAACAATTCGGCTACTGTACATCGATGTGTGGCTCCCACAGACAACGGAAAATTAGTCAGTCTTTGAATTACAATTGAACTAAATATTTATTTACTATAAATAGTGAAGTTAATCACTAAAACCATACAGTATCCTTTTATACCTTCACATATGACATATACAATAATACAATACAATACAATACAATGCAGAGCGGAGCAATAAACAATTGGAATATTAAAAAATAAGTCAACAATTACAATAATAAAAAGTATTACAATAATTACAATTAAGTTATTACAGATATTTAGAAACCTGCCCATTGAATAGTTTCGTTATCTCCCTAGAATCAAATCAAATATGTTCCCATACCTATTTTCTTATATTTCTAACAATCCTATAACCTCATGAAGCAAAAAAGTATTACAGTAAATATATTATACAGACATTTCAAAAATTTATATTTCAGAACAGCAAGATTAATAAATAGATTCAAATCTACAATGAAACAAAAATTAATACAGAGGAGAGAAGAACCAGTCGCAGCACTTGTCCTGTCGAAGGTACGGAAGAAATACTTTCATGCTTCATGTAACAAAACACAATACATGTATCATACAAATGTGTTACATTAAAATAATTTGTTTGTTTGGGTGGGGGGTGGGGAAGGAGATTTATAAAAAATTCACAGCAACGTTGCAGAAAGAAAAAACATCTGCTATCAGTTACAATGTCAACATTTAGCGGCTTCGCCATGACCGGTATTACACAATACGCTTCAGTCGATCATAAACTATAAACAATTGAAAAATTAGTCATTTTGCTAAGTCACAACGGGTCCACAGTGAAGCCGCTAATCAAGGCTCGCCACTGACGTCACATCGTATCACACGCATCTGTAGCTTAACTATATATATATTTGCTAACACTTGAACGAGGTTTAGTTCCGATTCGACTACGTTGAGAAATTCTGATCAACGACTCTAATACTTACGTTTCACCTTATTTTAATTATTTCTCTAATAATCATTTACTCTGATGTTTAGTAGAATATTATTTATTCGCACCACTATCACGATACAATAAGTATCACTATCGGTGTGGCGTGGCAGGTGGTGTGTGAGAATTGAAGACGTCACAGAACTGTCCCCACATGTCTATCGCGTCCGGAAACCAATGAACGAACGCTGTCAAAGTCCTAATAGAATTATAACAATTTTAAGAGATAAATACGCTACATTATTTTTCATGCACCTTCACGACTTTATGGTAGGTAGGTAAGTAGTGTGGTGACGAGCAGACGCCGAGCGGCGAGCCTCACCGTAATAAGTTCCGGCACAATAAGGCAGTGATTCAGTGTACGCTATACAAAATATCTCCGTTACAGTTACGACCAGTCTGTTGCGTTGAGGTTAGTCTATTGTAGATTCAAATCCAAAAAGGTTGAACGAGTCAGTAATTCAATTTATTTAACACCTATCTGAAATACCCAAAATGTTTTTTTTATACATGAGTCAACATTCCCGTAACCTACAAGTACATTTTGTGTTTTTTATAGTATTACCTATACACTATACTCTGTTTTACATATCGCCTGAATATTCCAATGGGTCAAAAATAACCTATACACGACCGCACAATACTCGCGTGCGTCGCTTGATGTACAGAATCTCGAATATTATGCATCCGAGATTACAAATAAAACATTTACAATATACAACAACTCTGAAATGCGAGGGCAAAGTTTCAAACAATTTATAACGTCAGGATCATATCGAATCGAATCAAATTTGTGCAGTCAAAAAATACATGTTCAAAATCTATTACATAATATATTCGATCGCGTCGATAAAACGAAATTCCGATTGGCCCTTTTATTTTCAGTCATCAGTTGCCGACACTTTAAAAATATAAAGCTTGCGATAGTAAACCGAAGGAAAGCTTAACTAGCATAGACGTAACTAAACTATAGATTATCCGGTAAGGTTGCAGTCTGTATCCATTATTAGTCGGTTTCCTAAATTTTATGTACAATATTTATTTTCTACCATATTGCGTCCTTGATATGCATTGCGTAACAATAAAAAAACCTAGCTTTCATGCCCTCGACGCATCCGGGCGCACGGGAGGGCCCGGCGGTCCCCCGAACCTCCTCTAAGTACTGTCGAGTGAAGCGATTTAAGAACAAATAATACAATACACGTTACAACGTAACAAATCGTCTCCATAACGCATCCATTTACAGTCAGACTTATCGCATTAAATAAAAATATAGAATTATAAATATGGATTCAGTTCGTCGATCGATCGAATATCGTCCGCTCGCGTCACTCACTGCACTCGGGCGGCGCTCGGCGGCGCTCGGCGGCGGCCGCTAGTGGATGGCCACGGGGCTGTGCGCGCGCACCGGCACCATGTCCTCGTCGCGCCGCACCGCCTCCACCTCCATGCGCTCGCCCCACAGCCGCGCGCCGCCCACCCCGCCGCCCAGACCCACGCCCACGCCCACGCCCACGCCCACGCCGCCCACTGCGCAAACAAACGCCGCCTCAACTCACCCGCTCACAAACGCCTAATCCGAAAACCGAGCCAGCATTATAGCGCTTTACATCCAGACGAACACTACCCTACTTCAATATGTCAACCGGCCTACGTTCCAATACAAGTGAACAATCGACAATCCTTAAACATTTTCAAATGCGATTCCACATAATTACAATTATTAGATCCAGCATTAATACAGTAAGAGGCATAGAACGGCCAAGTCTACAAGAACATTTATCTGTTATCATGCAGTTCAGCTCATCAACTTACACGAACAAAATTATACTACCTTTTAAAACCAAAATCGATACATCGATAGCCCGTTTCAATAATTCGATTAAACTATTTAATCTGAATCTATTTGGATCATCATGCTGACTGCATCTAAATCTAGAACTTAGTCTAGCTATATATTTTAGTCAACCTTGGACTCCAGTGAAACCCGTATGAATCGATAAAAAAACCAATATTACAATTTATAACAAAAAGCAATCGTCCGTAAGGTATAATTCTGGCGTCGATACGGATTCAGCGGTACTTATTCTAAATATAATTTATTCACTATGTAAATTAATTTGAAATTGTGTCTATGTTTCCTACAACTATTTCGGGGAATAGCTAAGATGAAGTGGTACGTATTGGTGTTGTCTGTACTACCCACGATAAATACGTAATTTAATTATACTATAGGCTAAACACAATAACGTTTTTGTGATGAAACACTAAAATGATAAAAACTCCGCAATAGTTTTAAAATTATTATGATAAATAAAAACTCAACGCATTCGAGAATATGTAACTACTCATAATTTTAAAACTATATGCAGACATTCGAACTTATAAGCCATGCACAATAACAGAACGATTGGAGACATGCAGTGAATGGTTACGACCAACAATATTTTATGTCAATTCAGACACGACTCATATTAACTGAGCATACAATAGGAAGGAGAAAAAACAATACTTGAGGATATCTATCATTTTAATACTAGCAGCAGTAGCGGGAATAAATCCAATGAGTAAAGTCGGTTAGAAGAATGAACTAATAAAAAATTATTTATTTTAAATAGAAAATTAAAATATTTGGTACTTATTTTAAAAAAAATTATAATGTTTTGATTCTAGTACAAAACTATAAATGTAAGTGATGAAACGTGGGAGTGTGTAACACTCATTTGTCTACCACTTCGGAGATTACAGGCGTGAATGTTGCGTAACGTAACAAAACTATTTTTTTAATCAAATATCCAACAATAATACAATTATTGTCATTTGATACACATTCATAGTGAACAATAGGATAAACTGTAAGATTTTCAAATACGAACAGAATCAAATAAAAAATCATCAATAAATTAAATTTTATTGGAAATTTATTTCCAAACATGCCGTTGACATGGTACCGACCAAGACACAATAACAGGTATCATTTCTGATTAATGAATAAAATTTTTAACCGACTTCCACTCACTGTTATTCCATCAACACGTAATGTTAATTGGCGTTTAACAGGACGGGGTCGGTGGGGGGTGGGGGGTAGGTGAAACATTCCGTTACATGTGGGCAGACCTTTCGGGCAATGGTTAGGCTCATGGCGGCGCTAGTGTCGCGCGGGCGGGCCGCCGGACCGCTCTAGTCATCGCGGGTCCGACGGGCCATCTGCCATCGGAACGAGCACATTATAAACACGCCGCTCGCGACTCCACGGATATCGATGCTGTTCGCCACCGACGAACCGTTTACATTATGGACATTTTAAACGACATTTCTTAGCATTCGATCGCACTTGAGCATACTGAACGATAAATATCGATGATATTTGCCTATAAATGACTCGTTATTCGGTAAGAAATGGTCATATAAAATGATCATTACGTAAACATTTATGAGGTATGCAGTGAAAAAGCCAGCAGTTAGTTTACATTCATTTGAATCGTACATATTTAAAAAATCAGATTAGATTAGTTACAAAATGTGTACAGCTTCTTTTTCACCGTTGAATGACAACATTAAACAATGACACGGCAAGTAATCACATAGAGGCAAACCCTTAAACAACACACCAATCAATCACTATAAAATGATAAAAGCTCCAAGTGTTAGTGAGACACGAAACAAGCTCACAATGATTATAATAAATATGTAGTAAGACATTAGGGTAATCACTAACATCCATTTTCAGCTTTACAGCAATTGATTTGCTTTAAGCTTTTGAAATACAAGATTATTGATTAACTTTGTGCTTTACATTTGCTTTTACCAAAAAATATTATAATTTCCTGATATATAAATTTTCTTGGTAAGAAAACCAGTTCATTAACAATATTTATACTGTAATATGTTTTTAATGTACACAGTATGGTACCTAATGGTTAATGATTGCAAGTTGTTGTAACTGTTATTTTGTTGTAACAACATGTTCCAAACAAACAGTTGTTTAGAACACGCCGCTAACTGGATAGTAAGTGACAACCCTGAATGTATATAACTTTGCAAACCAAATTTTTGAATATGGATATGCTTCATACAACATCAAGACGACATTGAAATCTAGAAACTAAATAATTGATACACCAATAGAACCTAAATGTTATATTATTTACTTTTGTGATATGAGTCGATTGTGAGATATCCAGCTGTATTTGTGTAATAATTTGTTCATACTTATTGTTTGTACTAAATATTAATATTCCATATAAAACAAATTGTGGATTTATTTTAGAAATTAGAAGAATTCTTATGTTTAGAAGAGTTAATTATAATAGTTATTTTTTATATTATTCAACTAATGCGTTTTTGTATGGTATTTTTGTTTTATTATTATTGTACACTTTTTTCATTATATCTTAATACATTTTCAATGCAGTTTTATACTAAACAACTTTTTTTGGTTTACAAATAAATCACCAATTGATGTTCTATGAAATATAAATAATTAAATATGTTCCTAAGTAAATAAATTCATCTGACACCAATAATGTGGTTGTGATATATATGTATGTATGACAAATGTAATTCATGAGGATTCAGTTAAAGATGGAATACAAATGAAGAAATTCTACTAGAAAATATGTGGATTGATATACCCATCTCACATTTAAGACAATGCTAAGTTTGTGTATTATTGTTATTTTTTATGGTACCATAACCTATAACCTATAACTAACCTCCTAATATGTATGTGAACAGAAATACATAATATTGCCATGTAGGGGATTTTGAAACTATATATGTAATTGTTTGAGCAGAGCCCGTATATTGTGTAGTGATCGAAAGTGAAGTCAGAAAAATCGTTGAGAAACGTGAATGCCTAATAAATAATTATGCCTAATAAATGTTATCCATTACATTGCAACGCACCAGTACCATTAATAGACAGACAAGGTGAGTAATCTTAGAGCATATTGAAAGATTGAAGGTGGCAGACAGTTAGGTATGGCTCACCGTGCTGGTGGTGCGTCTGCGGCTGCGTCTGCGGCTGGGCCTGCTGCGTGTTGGTGGCCTCGTCGGCGGTGCGCTTGAAGAAGTTGTGCTGCAGCGCGTAGTAGGGCGTCACGCGCTGCTTCGGGTCGTACTCCAGCATGCGCAGGATCAGGTCCTGCGGGCGGCCGCGGCTTGGCTTCAAACGTGTCTCCGACATTTTCATACAATGCATTTATGTAACATGTTTTTAATTGTTTTTTGCAGTCGCGCATGTGATCTAGACATAATATCCGTACAATCACAGCACATATAAAACAACTGCTCAATATAATATCTTTGAAGTATATTTTTAGCATAATTAATGAGCATTATGGAATATGTTATGATGCTTTTTTATTTCACAAGTATAATAATATGTTCTTTTTTGAACATACGCACCATATGAAGTCATAATGACATTAAAATTCAGACTCAAACGTGGCACACGTATAGTATAACGACATTAATTAATAATCTTTATTTTTAAATTAAAAACAAGGTCGCGTTGGGTTGGAATCTCACCCGATGGAAAGCTAGATGTAGCCTAAAACACATGTCGGCTTAAACGAAGGCAGCAATAGACGTGAGAAAGAAGCGAGCCCGTGGCGCACTGACCTTAAACTTGAGGTAGTCGGAGACGGAGTGTCCGGGCTCGCCGCGGCGGCGCGCGGCCGGCCCGCCCCCCTCCACGCCGAGGATGTCGTGCAGGCGCCGCGTGCCCGCCGCGCGGTACTTGCGGTACCCGCTGCGGACCACACCACCAATGTACTCTACTAGCTGCGCTTTTGTTAATATATTATATCTTAACACAGCGTATCATGGAATTTTATCCAGCGGGACTTAATATTTGTCTACGACCGATCAATGTTGTACCATATTCTCCAGACAATAAACAAGCAACATAATATTGTCCAGTTGGGTGCAGTTCGGTCGAATAACATACCTTCCATCTTTTCCGTTGACTTTTTTCAATACGTAACCCCCGCCTTCGGAGGCTGGTAATTTGTCAAAAAACTTTCTAGTTTTGTGAGCCTGAAACACAACGACACCGATTAATTTATATCCAAATATTCTTTATACTCATATATAATACATATAAATATGTATACACACATGTAATTATACATATACCTATATACAAACATTATAGATAGCTTCTTACATAGGTCACTGTTAATGGCAAATTTCAACGACCACTTCCGAATCTCGGAGACCACATTATTTAGTCAGTACCAATTTATATCGTTAGTTAACAATAATTAGAAAAGTCAAAAGAGGCCCAAACAACTATTTTGATAATATTCGAAACCGGGGTGCTCATTAACCCCTTATATCTCTACCAGTCCTCCCTGGACCAAATTAGTGTTGCAAAACTTCCACAATTGCGAGAGATATACACATATGCCCAGCAGTTGAACATACAAAAATGTTAGTCGTGCCCTCGTGCCTTACACTGATCGAACACAATATATCTATTCTACCCTGTTAACAATGTGAGTTACAAGATCAAACGACTTGGGTACGTACGCACGTAATTAATGTTCGGAATTCGATAATAAGTGTCATTATTTTAAACCACAACACAAATGCGTCTTTGTGATACCATAATTATTTGAGGGAGCACCGTGTACATACAAACATATACACAAAGGCACTTAAATTTTGACAAAGCGATTTAAATGTACTAGTATTTATAAATTAAGCTGGTAGAATTAAACGAGTTTTTATAGAATAACTTTACATATAATAATTGGAAGAGTGTTATCACCCAAGACACAGGGGATCCTAGTGAGGGAACTACGCAACTTAAGATTGAACTGTGTACCCTTTTAAAACAATAAATTATTACTACTAATATGAAATGAAAAGTATCGGTACCGATAGCGGCCAAAATATACAACAATGAATAAGTATCAGTACCGGCACCAATAACGCAACGTCGTATTCACCTGATCGAGAAGGTGGTCGGGTGGCATGCCCAGCACCTCGACAATCTTGTTCATCTGGTCCACTTCATTGGCGCCGCTGAAAAGCGGCTCGCCCGTATGCATCTCCACCAATATGCAGCCCAGCGACCACATGTCGATCGCCAGATCGTACGGGATGCCGAGTAGTACCTCGGGCGACCGGTAAAACCTCGACTGGATGTACTGATATATCTGTAATGGAAAATGAGAATTATTTACATCATCCAGTGAATTAATGTGGGCAGGTAAACAAATAATTGGTAGATAATACAATATTTCGAAGATCTGCAAATATTTAGACAAAAAATGAACACAATACTTTATTTTATAGTAGGTTCTGATGGAATTTTTATGACATTTAACAGCTAGATCATCACATACTGTTCAAAATCTAAAGTTTCCTATTGTACCTAATATTTTTTTATTAATAGCTCAAAAACGATATAAAGAAAGGTTAAACTTAATGCCTAGTAGCAACGTTTTTCTGTTCTCACGGATATTGGTCGAAAGCTGAATTTACTAGGTAGGAATGAAATACAAGAAAATATTGTACTGTGTAACTAAACTAATAACAAGTAAAAATGTTCATGCATGACTCACTGATATAAAAATATAGATAAATTAAATACAGTGAACGGTAATTATGACGTAGTCGAAACAACAAAACATTAAGCAGTGAACACGTTGAGGAAAACTGCCCGCCGAAACAAATCAAGCTCGGAATTGTTGTGTCGCATTTCGCTCTTAATTAAACGAATTAATTAGCGAGTTATCATGCCCGCACTGATAAACGTCCTGATGCCCATAAAATATAACATAATCGTATATCATCAAATTGCTTTTCAATAACCGTTGAGGTCTCCGCTAATGTAATCAAATTAATGTAATATTCAATGCGCACTTCGCGATAGCCCCTGGCCCCGGCGGCGACTGAATCGGAAAATATGATTTATCACAGCAATTAGCTTGTATGTACAACGACCGGGGACCGTTAGGGAGCGTATCCACTGCCCGGGCAGATATGAGCGTATGAGAGTAATAATCTGCGTCAACCCTTTAATGATTCCACTGTTTGGCACGGGTCTGCGTCTACTTTCAAAATAAGGTCTATAGACCATATGCTGCGAAGCCAAGAGTGCTTTAAAATACTTTAAATATTAGTAAAAACTGTAAGGTTAGTAGAATTTTTACCTACATATAGAGAATTAATAAATAAATAATTTGTCTATCGTTATCACAAATAGTTTGATAGATTGTTCATATTAAAGGTAACAAATATAGTTATAGACGCCACTCCGGAGCAATCATTTAGTCGACGTAGCAACTCAATATTAAAAATTAACGAAACTAATGTACTGGTCGTTCTTGTAAATTAAATAAACGCTTGTAGATATTACGGTTACGGTACATGGGAAATCTTTCAACGCAAACCAACTTGTAAAAACCGACGACATAAAACTATACCGATATATGAAATCCGTGTGGGTAGACAGATAAAACAGCAAGTATCCCGTCGGCGGGGTCTCATATTCTGAATTCAAGGAACGCCTCCCGGGCGAATGTAATACCGGTCGGTATACTTACATATAGGGACGACGACGACGAGTCTATCATATTGCGGGAGTTGATTAATAAATGAACCGCTGTGCCGAACTTCAATAGAGGAAGTTTAATACCGTCGTATCGTATATCGTGTAGCTCGCATTCGACGGCGGCCAAGGGCCCTCGCGCTCGAGCGTCGCCCCAATAAATGGTGTGAATAGCGAATATATTCAGATAAGGAAGTAGCAGTACCCGGCCGTCGGGTATTGCGAATTGTGAAATTATTACAAGGTCGATTGGTACGTACGCTTCCTGCGTTTGACTTATCATTTTATGATGCATTATTATATCGTATGCTGGCGAGAAGGTAGGTTTTAGCGGTATTTATGAGTGCGTAGTGCTAGTGATACGCACTGAGATGATACTAACGGAATATAGACTGGGTTAGCTAGATATTACCTAAATATTAAATATGACACTAGTGTACAGAGAGTGGACACCGAACACTTTTTAATACTACGAACCGCAACAAAGGAGACCTTAGTACGTACGCTACGCTGCTTTCATATTTATCGTATTTTTTCTTTCAGACAGAAATACGAAAAATTTAATATATTTATATAGGTATAACAGACTCACTATTTATTTCATTGTAAGAAGTAAACATAACTGGCGAATCGTGTGTAATACATTCCTCTGCCTACCCCTTCAAGGACTACGGGCGTAAGGTTACATACGTAAAGGCGTAGCTAAGTATAAAAACAATAATTGAAACATTGTACTCACCCTTTGACCTAATTGACACGAACTGCCGAAGTCAACAATTTTGATTGCTGACCTCTTCGGATTGCATAGGAGGATATTTTCTGGCTTAAGATCACAGTGAATTATATTTAGTTCTGAAAAAGGAGAAACGTTATTGAATAACTTTCTTCGCACTGATAGACTCAAAATATTTAAAATATTTTCTATAATCACAAAACATCAGTGGACAGCCACGACGAATACAGTAAACATGAAGCTTACCACTAAATAATCGCTTTATAGTAAATGTGCGAGGCGACTGACTACAGATTTTAATAACTGTTCTGCTACAGATAATGAACAGTTAATATTGTGCCAACAATAAGCTGATTAAATAAAGAATTACTCGTACAGTTATGAATGTATTTGCAGAACAACAAACTAGACAGGCAACAAACATTGTAATCGCATCGAAAACGATACTTTAAAAGATTCTTATGATGAATTTAAAAAGAGTGAGCTTTCATCTTAGATGTTCCCGGAGCACGGTGGCATGGAGTTCTGGTTTCTCGGATGTGGCGAATGTTCATAGGCGACGGTAACCACTTAAAATCAGTTGGCTTATCTTTCTGTTTGCCAGCTTAAATATATAAAAGGGCCCTTATTTCAGATGAGTGTTGCACAACAATCACCAATGTACCGTAAAATTCAGCACATATAATCGTACAAAGCGTCCACAGTGGCTTCAACAGCATGATTGCTCAACCTTGACGTAACTCGTGATGACAAACTCATTGATAGGCGCTGTCAGTTGTAACTGAGGATAGGATAGACAGAGGATAAGATAGACTCACCAGGTTGACTAAGGAACAGTAACGCGGTGCATAGTTGCTGCGCGAACTTGCGCGTTAGGTTGAGCGACACGCCGCGGAAGTTGGTGTTGCGCAACAGATCGTACAGGTTGTACGAGAGCAGCTCGAACACTAGGCACAGGTGGTTCCGCCACATAAAGTGGCGTTTGAGTTTCACTGAAACACAAACATTTAAATATATTCATATAGTAAAGTCGTCAAAGACAAAGTTATCTTTTATTATATTCATTATGTATTTAATATTTTATTTCGAGATTAAAAAGTAAATGATTCAGTGTTGAATGTGACCAAACGAGTTATACTACATTCTAAGATTAGTTTTTACACAGTTTCTGTTTCATTGGTGACAGCAGCTATATAATATTAATGTATACTTAATGTATAATACACTCATCAACACATTTTTGCGTTTTATTATTATTTTTTAAACCACGAGATACGTACCAGGATTTGAACCCAAGGCACCGGACACTAAATTACTGGGAAATCACTACTTGTATATAACAAAAAGTGCCGACCCGTACAATACCAGCAGATTAGATTAGTACGAGTTAACGCTTTGTCTACACTGCATACAATTCATTGCATTTTAACAAAAAAATCCAACTCTCTCTTAAAAATACAGTTAAGTAATTTAGTGCCAAATGTCTATTCATCTAAGTACCTATATTGAAATTGATCGAATCCAAAGGATTTCTTTCCTGTAAACCGAATCACCAAACCGGTACCACAGATTCGCAAGGCCTTCACACGGGGATATAACAACAATAACTTCAATTACGGCCTACGATTTCATGCATTTTACTCGTATCCATTGTCTTGTTTAGGCAATATTTAAGGGTATCTAACCTTTGATTGTACAATCCAACAAAATGTTTTTAAGTGATAAATTTTATTATAATAAGCGTATATAATGTTCAATCTTTAACGTTTCAATTAATTTGAAGTAAGTTTTGTATCATTTTACCAGTTCTAAATGTAAATATGTATATAATTCATCGAATTGGTGGATACAACTCACCTATATAATACTTATTTTCAGCGTCTGCTCTGTTCATCATTTCTAATAACTTGACTTCTATTTGTGCCTGGTTTAGGAAGGGTTTCTTATTCTTAATTATTTTTATCGCTACTTGACACTGCTCCTCGTGGTCGTACGCTTTCACAACCTGGAACGTTAAATATGAATTTAAATAATATTCTTTTTCAAAATTTTACCGCTTATCTGAATTGTTTACGCAGATTTAAAGAGGTCTATTATTAAAAAATACAATGTTAAATGCCACACAACCTTAAATCGCATGTAAGATATACATATGACGTATCTGTTTCATTCAGTTAGTGTTTGACCCGGGCTACCACCGCAGCAAATACAAACTCAAATTTCAAATAAACAAAACGCATAAGACAAATTCACTTCTAAAAAGTATTTCCAACTCAAGTTTCACTGTGATCGTGTCGCTCACCTGTCCGAAGGACCCCTTTCCGATCGGCGACGAGATTTCGTACCGGTCGAGGAACTTCTCCCCCTGTTTGATGATGTAGTCATGATTGTCATCGTCGTACCCATCATTGTACAGTTTCCTCTCCTTTTTATGTGAACCGTCGTCGCCCAGGTACTGTTGCGCTCTCCGCTTCTTCTTAGCATAATATACCTGGAACAAGACAATATTATTTATTAATACATGATCATTGATAGAGACATTCAAATACGTACAGAAATTCAGCAGACCGATTAAAATTCATGATAAATATACAAAACCATTGTCCAGATAATTAACAAATAACTCGCGATTTGATGACGAAGTACTAGATATAAACAAAAAAAGATCTTGACGTAGACCTAGGAACCGCACTATGTATTATATGTAGACATCAAAGCTTAAAATACAGTACACAGATATACGTTTTGTGATACACACATATTAGTCTAATACTGAACTTTGACCTCCATTAATAGGTGATATCACGCTCTGATCTCTGTTTAGTTGATTAAAATACATATTTAAAACATCAATTTTTAAATATTTATAGATATTAAATGTTATTTGGTTAAAAGTCTGGTTTTTTGAAATGTAGAATATAGTTTTAAAGGAATGACTTCATTTCAGGAAAAATATATTCTCATAACCAATACAAACCGTTGTAAGTAAAGAATCTATAAACGAATGCTATTTAATAGAAGTCAATGAGTCTATAAATATATTGACGTAGCATTTATTAGCTACACTAAAGTGGTAACAATTGGTCTGTCTATGCACCTCTTTTGTATTTGATTTATAGTTGCCCAGTTTTTTTTTATAAGCCGCGTCGATACTTTAAATAATACAACACGTACATACGATTTGTAGCCGTGACTTTTATTCCATGTGCCCTGACAACATCAAGTATGACAGTTTAAATATAAAATAATAATTTTAAATACCCATAGATAATTTATATTAAGTAAATTTTAGGTTGCTTGCTCACTTCGGTGTTTATTCGTTTGGTCGTGTCACTGTTGGATATACCATACAGGCTAATCAATGTCAACAAAAAGTGAAAAAGTTGGAAACACCACACAATACGCGGCGCGGCGGCTACAATAAAAGGGCCATCGCATGCGTTATAGGAAATGACGAGTCGAGGAGCGCGGGAATTCGGCTGACGGACGTTGACCTAAATATGCGGTTGACATTGATCGACGACGCTCACAGTGCGCCCATATAAAACATTCATACCGAACGCATGGATTTGGGACTAGGCACAGTTCATTGCTACCGGTTTTTTCATGCGCC
>DWMG01001137.1:0-16091 GCA_018244855.1 Elbella merops
TTTCGCGAGTATTTATACACATGATTATATATGTAACGGCTTAACACACGTGCGTTTTTCGCGATGGCCCGACTAGTTTCGGATCTGTACGAGGTCCTTCCTCACGAGTTGCTGCTGTTCGCAGGGAGCTCGCAGCGAAGACTGCGGGCCAACCTAAAAACGCACGTGATTTAAGCCGTTACATAATCATGTCATCATTTACTGATATAACCGTCCAGTCTTCCACAATATATATAGATATGCCAAGTAATAAAATTATACAATCTGATAAATTTTAAAAAGTATCAACAATTTATTATAATGGCTGGATCAATATTATTTGTGAGCTGTTTAAACTTCAGTCTGATTTTTTCACATTCTAATTATTGCATGAGGTGTGGTCTTAAAATGGGATTATGTGTGCAGACCGGCAGTTGTTTAGATGGAACGAACTAAAATGATAAAATCGTTGTAACGAGATACGGAGAAAATGTTACTAGATGTATGGATGAATTAATTGTTAGGTTAGAATCCTAGTTATGCTGATATCCCCACATAAAAAACATAATAACAGCGTAACTCATACGCCTTAGATGTAGGTGTGTTATAATAGCATTTTATGCATTTAACTCGATTTAAGTCTATGATACTGCACTTGCTATAACTGTAAAAGAAACAACTGCGAGGAAAACTTAGAATTTTCCATAGCCGTGCTATGAGTGATGTGAAATGTAAACCTGCAAGAGGCCCGGGTTCCATAAAGTGGAAAGCAACGGAGAAGTTACTTTGGAAGATTGTTACTACGAATAATAACAAAAGTGCAATTGAGTGTTTAGACTGCTAACAACGTCACACAAGAAGAACATATAAGTGGCTTAAAAGTTGCCTCTCATTTGAATACTTTGGAGTTACTTATGATGAGCCATGTTCAAAACTGTAATTATGACCGATTGTAAGAGTGCTCACAGCACAATAAACACATTTAACGACCGCATATATTATATACGAATATTATAATGATTTGGTTATAATTGCTGTTGTTGGTAATGAAGCAAATGAGGATGGGGGGTAAATGGGACTAGAATGTGAGGATAGTAGAGGTAGAAAGAATTATGAAAGCTGTGGTAATATTAAAGTGAATGGGAACCAAACAAAGTTGGTTTACCTATGTGGATGCACCCAATACCCGTGAAGGAGTTGAATGTAAGCATAAGAACTTGTTTAAATTAACGATAACTTATTCGTAGATAATTTAATGTATTATAATGACAAGCCAAATTACAAATTTCTTTATATAGTTAAAGTATTACGTTCATATATTTTGTTTATCATATGTTAAGTTACATAGCGTTTGGTCGCGATCCCGCCTGATGAAAAGTGTGGGTGTGTCCAAAGATATAGCACGCATGCCTTGGAATATATTTGCGTATTATGATAATTCAGTGTTACCTGTTTTTATCTAGTTTTTTAAAAGTGCCCAATAAAATTATTTTGTAACATTGTCACTTCAGTGTTACCAACCTTAAAATAACGGTGAACGATCATAGCTGTTTGTAAAGAAATAAAATATATTATGAAAGATTATATAACAGTCTTAATAAATCACTTCCTCTCCCTTGTAGTCTTTGCTCTGTTTTTATCAAAGTAGATATTTACGTACAATGTACACTGTCATACATTTCTACTTTAAATAAATGTGACGTTATTGATATAATAATATAGTGTTGGGTGTATAAGAATAAACACGGTGGCAATCCCGAGGTGTATTACGTTTTTACATATAATTTGTATGTAAGCTTACTGACTCGTACGTGTAGTAAATACTAATTTTTTACACGTTCGATATTTTTATGTTAATGCAATTGTTAAGAATGAGATACAAAACAGTCTCCATAATGACAAACTAAAAGTATGCTTTGTAAATTTAAATTATCGTAGTAACATTGCAAATTGTGAACTGAATTTATAAATGCCACTAGTCCTCTTATTCATCAAGAGATGGCGTCATGTGTATTTTGAAGCTCGTGAGAGACTTTTTTTAAGGAATGGTCACTTAGCGGGAAATTTTTAACTGCTAAATAAGAAATAATTATATGAAATATACATTTGATTGCCTCGTTGGTTAAGTGGTTGCAAACGCGAGCGCTAATCATGACGTCTTGGCTTCAATCAAAGGGTCTGGCAAAGTATTATTGGGTTTTACCTATACCTTCGGTGAAATACAGGCGTTATGTTATTTAAATTAGACATTTCACGGTGTTAACGCTGTGTCACGTCTCATAGTTCAATTGATGATAAAAAAATAAATGACTGCTCAGTATTCAACAAGCTTCAGAAATTTTCAAAGTCAGGCAAATAGTACTTTTAAAGGAAAATCAACAGTATAATCAGTACAGATTACCTGTTGTATAAAAAATTATAGTTATAATATTTTTAATTTAGGCTTTGTATAATCACCGATAGCGTATTTGTGAGACCGCAGGAGTTTTACCTTTTAATATTGTACAATTTAATTAAAACGCATTAGATAACTGCCTCGTTGGTCGAGTGGTTGCAAGCGCGACTGCCGATTGGGAGGTCCTGGGTTGGGTACTATTGGATTTTTCTAATTTAGTATTTCTAGTAGTGACTCGGAGTCTGGATGTGTGCCCGGTGTATAGCAATTGGCTCATAACCTATTTCGTTGTGAGACTTAAACGTAACTGGTGAAACGTGGGGTGTACTATAGTCCTCTGTTTACCCCTTCGGGGATTACAGGTTGCTGAATAAACGAAAACAATAGGAGCTAATCTTCTTATGTGGATTTATTATAAAAAATATTTTTTAAATAATCCAGCCGGTGCTGATATCGTTTGAAAGATAGATTAAATCACTTAACATTAATTTTGCGTTTATCACATATTATATTTTATAGTTATAACCTATAAGCAAAAGTTTTTAATCTAATATTTTGCTGATTTTTTGTTTCCTTCTACAATAATTTTTATTAATAACATTATCATCGTCTTTATTATCAGCCCATATAAAGGACCATAAGGACACCATATAAAGTACCTCGGGTAGCGAAGAAATAATTGGGCTCTTTTAAAATTTACCAGAGTTAATCTAGACGTGATATAATTACGAATATAACTTTTGCCACTTGACTCTTGACTGCTTTTATGACCGTGTTTACCTGCCTACCTGTACCATGCCTGTGACTTTATTTTCATGTTCGGACAAGGTATTATTTAAGACTAGTATGCCCATCTTATGGCAATACGTAACTTCATGATGCGATGTATAACCTAACTTGTAAAAAAAGTGGCAGTATACCATACTTCTCTGTCTACCCTTTGAGGAAATACACGCGTGATGTTCTATTTGTATAGCTTTTCTGTAATACATATGTTTAAAAGCGCATTAGATTTCACGTTACTGAAGTCTGAACATTGACGTAACAACATGGCGTCGTGCCAAGTGATGTTGCTCGGCGTGTGGTGTAATGCAACCGGGGACGTCTCATCATAAATACTGCAGTGTTACGCAACCAATTGACATAACAACTATTTAAATTTACATTGAATTTTATCTCACTGTTTAGTTATATACATACATTTGTAGATCTGATCTTTAATTAAGTACATACATTTATTTTTGAATTTCAATATACTTTTGACAGATGTAATAGTTTCAGGCACGGATTTAAGAGAATTTTCACTCTGTTTACTTCGTGTGAATTTATGTCATAAGAGACTGAATAGACAGGTTTGTTATGCTGTTGAGCTTATTACAATCGACCACTTTGTATGGCCATTTAATGGTTTTTAATATGTACAAGAACTTATGTTATTTGGCCTGGCACTGTATAAATTAGAATATTGCAATCAAAAATACATGCCTCCTATTTATATATACGTGTCTTTCGACTGCCTCGTTGGACGAGGGGTTGCAACCGCGGCTACCGACCGCGAGGTCCTGGGTCCGATCCCCGGGTACTATTCGATTTTTCTATTTTGAAATTTCTAGTAGTTACGTCTGAATCTGTGCCCGATGTATGGCAATGGGCTCACCACCTATTCCATGGTGGGACTCAAACGTAACTGGTGAAACCTGTAGGTGTACTGCACTTCTCTGCCTACTTTTTCGGGATTACAGGCGTGATGTTACGTTTTTGTTATGTTTAAATATACATAAAATTGTAACGACATTTTGTTTGCCCATTTCCCTTATATTGTACTGTATTGTTATTCCAAAAACAAATAATTCCCAAATAATAGTTATATGGTTTTTCCTCTTCACCGCAACATGCTGGACGATATCGACTTTGTTACATGATTTTATTTATTGAAAGTATTATGTATGGACACATCTGCTATTATCCGTCATCTACCATAACAAAATCAACATGAATCAATCAATTTAGAATCATCATCATCAACATCAGCCTCTATATGTCCACTGCTGGGCATAGGTCTCACTTAATTAGGAATAATAATTAGGAATATTATCCTATTACTCTAGTGACGCTTGGAATCTGTTTAACTGCAAGCATTCTGGTTACTTATTGCATCGTATACAACAATATTCCGCTTCGAGAGCAGACATGTATGTACGAGTATGCAATGTAAATAACACTAATTGTAAGCCGCGCTTAAATAGATGTCTGACGTTTTTAATTGTTCATCATTTTATTGCATACTTATGTACGTGCTTATTGTACGCGTACGTATGTGAGAATGTATGTATTTACATGTACTCCTATGTATGCACGTGTCTGACATGTGAGTGCGTTCTATATGACAGGCAAACCCACTCGAAGGCTACCAGCGTTCTAATTTGGTCTTAGGTGTGTCAAAAAACTCGAAACTTTAGTAATTGCTGCAATGTATTCCAGTGAACATTTAACCTATTTTCAGTAACAGATACTAATAACACCATTCTTACCATGGTTTTCATCTTAGTTAGAGGATTATAATTGGATTAGGGCGGCTTATTAATCCGAACATAACTCGAATTATTATATACCTACATATTTACTGAATACCTTTTTCATACTATTATACAATATTATAGTATATAACAAAAAATCAAAATTGTGTTTTAATTCTTCTATTTTTCACCTTCACGTGGTTGGAGAATGTATGATAGTAGATCTGATAGTACGGTTTCCATTACAGTTCACTGTTCCCATTCTGCAGGTGTTCTCAAGTAGTTTTTTCCAACGTAACATCACGCTTGTAACCCCCGGAAGGTTAGGCAGAGGAGTACACACCCACGTTTCACCAGTTACGTGTAAGTCCCACAATGGAATATGTGGTGAGCCTATTGCCATACACCGGGCAAACATCCAGACTCCGAGTCACTACTAGAAATAATTCTAAATTAGAAAAATCCAATAGTATCCGACCCGGGATTTTAATCCAGGACCTCCCGAACCCGATCGGCAGTCGCGCTCGCAACCACTCAACAAACGAGTCAGTCTACCTAGGCGACAAAAGTGTTGTGATTTTTAAAATTTTAACAATTAATGGCTTTAGACCTATTCAACAATACAAGCATACTCCATTTGATTTAGTTCAAAAACGTGCAAAGAGAATCGCCAACAAACTAAGGATTACCAGAAGAAGGACTTAAGTCTGTGGAGAGACTTGGGTTCCCTCAGAGTATTTTACCGGCTCTAAAATAGTGAGCGCTTCGGGACACCATTTGATCTTGTGCTGGTGTCACCCTTACTTCATCGTAACGCTGGTCAAAGTTTCCTCCACATCAACGGTATCCGTGGCTGTCATCCACGCTTCCAGTTTGCATGGGCGCTTTTATCGCGCACGTGTAAAATGTGAAATGAACTTCCATCTGAGGTTTTCCCAGAGCACATGAGGTTTTTTATGAAAATGTATACAGAGTACGGACCTCTTCTTCAATGCCGACAATGTATTGGCCACGCGTCTTATACTGCAAATGTTCATAGGCGATGGTCACCACTTAAAATCAGGTTTTAAAATTTCCTGAAAATATTGCTTGCACCGAAAACATTAACTATTCTATACTCTTCCCCGTATCTCGTAGTCTCTTGCCTTAGGTTTTTCGTTCACCTTTTCTTTTGGATCGTGCAGCAGCTCAGGCTGATCGCATAGATGTTGTTGGGCTGGTTGCGCAATAGATCTCTTCCTGTTATACTTTTGTCGCAGTTTCCAGAAATCGAAATCACTTCTATTATTTTGGCAATCTCACGTCTGGTGGACCTCTCCTAAATTGTGTTGCGATATAGAACTATACATACATGTCAGTATGGTTAAAAACAGATGACAATAAAATACAATATGCCAGCTGGTTGACTTCCTATTGCTTAATGGTAGTAAGAGCGATTATTAAACTAACTTCTCATTAAGTAATGTATGCAATTTAGTAATTCCCATTGAATTTTACACACATAAAGCGTTTGAACTTGTTCTTTTGTCACAGGCTTGCGGTAAAACTTTATTATTATCGTATCATCATGCCAGGTTCGTTACGACGAAGTCAGAGAGGACTTACGAACTTGACACACTTTTCTCTTAATTCATCGCTTTCTTTGTACTAGTTTTGAAGACTCCTTTCCTTACGAATCAGTCCTTCCTTATGAATCAGTACCTGAAATATTTGATTCCGATAGATGAGTCTTGGTCTCTCTTGGCAATTGCATCCATCAACAGCCGCATTGTATATCTGATTTGACATTCCTAAACTTGATTTATAATTACAATTACTAATTCATTTACAATTACTAATTTACAATTCAGGATTACTAATGCTTAAGCAGCAGTGATAGCCTAGTGGTTAAGATATCAGCCCCTCACTCCGGAGGTGCCAGGTTCAAACCCATGGCGCGCACCTCTTTACAAAAGTGCGTTTTAAATTTCAATATCACTTACTAACGGTGAAGGAAAACATCGTGAGGAAAGCTACATATCTTAGAAATTATAAATTAAAAAAATCTGAGGTGTGTGAAGTCTGCCGACCCGCACTTGGCCATCGTGGCAGATTATGGCCTTAACCCTCTCAATATGAGAGGAGACCCATATTCCAACTGTGGAATTACAATGGATCGATTATTTTTTTTAATGCTTAATAATTTCATTTACAATTTTTAATTTACCTTTACTAATGCTTAATAATTTCATTTACAATTCCTAATTTACAATTTACAATTACTAATGCTTAATAATTTTATTTATAATTCCTAATTTACAATTTACAATTACCTACTAATGCTTAATAATTTCATTTACAATTCCTAATTTACAATTTACAATTACTAATGCTTAATAATTTCATTTACAATTACTAATGCTTTGTATTATTTATATCTCATATTTAAAGTATTTTAGGTGCTGTTCGACATTCTATATAATATTATATACTCGGGAAAAATCCGCTCTCATTACATAAGCACGTTCTAAATTATGTACATATATATTATCCTTTCAATTTCACATCTATAAAAATATCATCATCATCAGCCTACTCCCGTCCACTACTGGACATAGGCCTTTGCAATAGCACGCTACTGAGCCCCATCTTAAAATATACTAGTTTTCATTATTATTCTATATTTAAGTGGAATAAGTGCTAGTATTAAAACTAAATTTATTCAACTGATTATATGAAATTTAAATAGATATGCTAATTATGATAGTTATGCGAACATGGAAATTATAGTAAAATTAATTTAAATTTAAAACAATAACATTTTTTTATCAATCGAACTAAAATCCGATTGTTAGGTAGTTCCCAGTCACATGGGCGGTAATGAAAATAGGTTTTTCATGTTGTTCAGTTGTGAATATATCGCTGTAGCCACACGAGTCAAGGTTAATGCCGTAAACAACTAAACAGTGTAGGAAAAAATACATTAGTCGCGTCAACGCGAGCGGGGCACGACGTGTTCTATTTGTATTGCAGTTAGCCAGTATTAATTGACCGAAGAAAATTCCGGTTGTTTTTCATCACTCACGGCATACTCATCGACGGTTGGCGGTAATCAGCGCGCGACACGTTATCACCTTGATAAAGAGGGTTGCCGTAAAGACTGAAACCTCTATCAGTGTAGTGACATACCGTGTTGAAGACTGTACTCCGACTCTTGTGATCCGTTGGTTCGCTGCTGAAAAATGACGCAGAACAATCTAGACGTCGGCATGCGGTGCATAAAATATATGCTTTTATGTGTTACGGCGATATTCGTGGTAAGTTTTTGCTGTGTGTTGCTGATATCAATTGCGCCATGTTATTTGCGTGGCTTATCACTTCATTGTGTGAGTGATATAGCGCGTTCCATTGCCAGTTTCTTGTCTTGGGATTAGGAAATATGGTTTTATTATTGATTCATTGTACGTGTACCGCGGCTTTTGAAGCATTACGTTTTATATTAATGCACGGATTGAGGAAAGAGGGAATGGGAAAAATTGAGTTTCGATGTACCTAATTTATTGGAACGTTATCCGTTAGTTGCGTTTGCGCTAATAATAGCTTAGATATAAATAATGAAACTAATATTATGTCTTCAGAACGAAATGTATATATTTTGTAATCTCACCATTACAAAACTTATAAAATAGTTACATTTGTTTTTTTTAGGTCCAGACAAAGCAATAGAATTTAACACGACCAGAATATACACATAGCCTAGTGTGCATAAACTGTTTTATAAGAAACGTATAATCTTTTTTACTGTACATTGATATCTAGTTTCTTACCCTATTTTCATTGGCCATTGTAATTTTTCAGCTTACAACTCCTAAATTATATTAATTTCGCTTTCTCAATTCATCAAATGACCTATCCTTCTATTATATAGTTAGTTGCGTTGATATAAACTTTATTTCTTTGATAATTATAGCAATAAACCGTTATTCGAGTCTAGAATATTTATATCTGAAAATAAAATAATAATAAACCCTAATTTGTTATTGCTGAGTTCTACACAATTTCACAAATATCTTTCACGTTACGAAAACAAGATACCTATACTCATATACGTAAGACAATAGATGTGAAAACTGTTCTGTCATAGCAAGGTTTTCATCCCTCCATCGCCCCTATGAAAGGGGTTAATGGAACATGACCCAGTACGATGGTATCCACTGCCGTTTATGTCTAAGACTCTTCATATTTTGTTATGATATCGCTCACTACAGATCTCTTACGTTGTAAACTTAATATTTCATGAGAATAAGAGTAAGTATTAAATGGTAAGAATGTCGTTTTGAAAGAATATAAATTCAGGGTTTTATTAGTTGCACAAATGGCTTCGTCGGAAAAATATCTATTGTCTACAAATTGTTGTCATCGCGGGAACGTCTATTATTTAATTATAACTTTACTTAAAAACAACTTTAGTACAATAGTTACAGTGATTATTTCATTAAAATAGACAATGAATTTTAACAGGACTGTTGTATTTATATTAAACTAAAAACATTACAATAAGAGAGAATTTTTAATATTTAGTTGCAAGCGTTATGAAGTGTGTCGTTGACATTTTCCAAAGCATAATATTCTTATGCGGGTTCAGTTGAAAAGCTAGTTTAAATCGATATCAAGTAGGTCGGCAGATAACGTATTGCAATACACGAAGTAGCTGTTCTTCATTCGCAAATGGATTCATATCAAAGAGTGAGTCTAGAGCCTTCGCTGAAAACTGAAAGATATTAGGGAAATGAGTAATCGTCGCGTGACGCCAGCGCCATCTATGTACGTCTGTAGGATTATGAAGTATATTTTTTTATATCACCAAAAACGATCATAACCTACAATATTTAAGAATAACTTTATCGAGTTTGAATAAAAGTGCATACCAGTGATGAAAATTAACTAGCGGTCATAAATTTTGCATTCTTCACGATTTTTATTCAATATTTTTGGTATCTATCTGGTGTAAGGGGCTCCAACCACAATTTCAGGAACCCAAGCCAACCTCACCTGCACGTGGTACACCCTGCTATAACAGACGAGGCTCTGGCGACCGACTGATTGCGTATAGCGCAGCCTAAATACGCACGGCTAAATGCTCTGGCCGCCGACGGGCGGCAGCGTCGGCGGTGCGAAAAGCCGTGCCCTGCGATCTCCAACCCGCATGGCCAGCGTGGAGATTACGGGCATAAACCCCCTTTTGGGGAGGCCTATGTCCAGCAGTGTACTGAGATAGGCTGAAGATGAGCCTACAAATATATTTGTTAGCTATTAACTGCCTCGTTGGTCGAATGGTCGCAAGCGCGACCGCTGATCACGAGGTCCTGGTTCCAAATCCCGTGATGTTATTCTTCTAAGATGAGAGAAAGAAAATTAGCTTAACAAAGATATTCTACTTTGGAAACAATTAACATTTCTTTTCTTGCACTGCTGCTAGTGGTGCAAATTGAACCCACTCTTAAATTTTAAAATCGTACACTTTTATATAAACATGTCACTATTGCATCGTAATTAGAAAAGTTTTCTTTATCATTCATTGCTATTATCGTCACAGATAAATGTCCTTTTAAAAAAAAATGAATAGTGTCACTTTACATCTGTAACGAATGTCATATGTAAAAAGTTGCCAGCAACACATTGACTTAATCCAATGTAAACGCGAAATATAGCCGCGATGTACTTAGGCAGGTATTTTTACATGTACCTGCGTCATGTTTTCCATAAACATCAGAAAGCGCTTGACGCGATAAGCTTATAGGGCTATTTCCTCCGCCGAGCGGTTCGATGATCTTCCCTTTGAAGATTACGAGCCTACATCTATACGTACGTGGCGCGTCAATGTGTACGTGCACATGTGTATGTGTGTGTTCGTTATTGACAAGGGGAGGAATAGTGATAGGTGAAATCAAACGAATATGTAGGCGATACTGATATATGTTATTTGTCTACCCATATCGTTTTACATTGGAAGAAATGAAATGCCCTCGTATATGTTACGAAGTTTCTGGACATTCATACAGCAAGAATTACATGGTATATTTGATGAGGCATAGTTTTTTTGATTTTGCAACACCGCGTAGTTCAATGCAGACTATTGGCAGTAATCAGATAATTTCCAGCCATTTTGTCATAGGTATTTCTTACTGCTTACAATCCTAATCTATCTTTATTTGTATCACCAACTGTAAATCTATAATATCACGCCTGTATTTCCCTAAAGAGGTAGCGGGAATAGTTTTGTACTCCCACGGTTTACTAGTTATACTTACATCTCATAATATTTAGCCCCGCTCGAGGATCGAACCTTGGTTCTCTTGATCAGCAATTACGGATGCAATTATTAGACTAGCATTTTACATTTTCTTTATGTTATATATAACCAGTTATTTGTATATATCTTAAATTGTCGAATCTTTTCGAAACTTTCTCCTTCCTATAATAGGGCTAAACCGAGAGTCGGAACACCACATACGTCAATGTGATCTTACAGTCGCTCTCTTCGGATCAGACCAGAAAAAACTTTGATCACGTAAAAAGTAATCTGATGGAAATTTCCCAATACCTATGCTCTTACAGAAAATCTAGAACCCACGAAATTTCCGTGTCTCTACAATTTTATATCGTTCGATACAAAATGGAAACAATAGTCGATATTGAGGTACAAAATCCCTGATCAAATCCCACACGTCGTTAACCAGAACAAAATTGAGTCTGGCATTATTATTACCCGCGAAAAATCTCAACATGAAAAATCCAAACCCGAGACATTCCAATAATCCTTTACTTAAGTACCCACTCATCCTATGTCATCGCAAGATTAAATTCTTCAACAATATAACTACTGTACGAAGAAAATATTTCACATACGGACCGCTTTTTTAATATCGTATGTTGTGGCAGCCTTTTTTATACCGAATATAAAATATACAATTTCAGTGTAGCGTCAGTGACATTGTGTGTACCATCCATCTTTTCGGGTTTAGCGAGTCGTCTCGCTCGCTCGCGTAGCGCCGTCCTGCTCTAGCGGATTTGTAGTTCCCCCTTAGGGGGTGTAAGAAAGGAGTCGTTTGGAGCAGTCAACTCTTTGCGCATTTTTCATTCGAAATACGAAGGATATGAAGAAATGTATCGCGTACTCGAGCGTGTTATGATTTTTCTTGTTCTATTTTTGAGTGTTAGTACGGCGATGGGGTGGCAACGTTATGAACGTTTTGGGGCTACGAATTTGAATGTTATATCGGAACAGGAGACCTTTGTCAGTCGTCAACTTGGCTTTTGTCTAAGCTTCTGTCTCTTGTTTATGCTGGCCGTTAAATTTAATGTCTGCCTTTGAAAATATTGTTCAAGTCTTACTTGCTATGTGAAATATACGAGTACTTCTGTATTTAACAAAAAATCAAACATTTCTTCCGTATGGAATGAGAGTATTAGCGTTCTCGTATATCTACAAATTGTTTTTCCGCCTACCTGTTTTTATTCGATCTATAATTGTATTCAGACGTATTATACGAGTGATCCACATAATTATTGAGTAATGAATAGCAATTATGACCAAAGAAGTCAAATGCCGCTAGTTTTATTGCTTTATTGAGTAACTTCTGTACACGTTTTAATTGTTTCGACATATCGTTTTAATTGTATATAAAATTTTCTGTTCGTTTTTTGTATTCACATTATGAGAATATTGATGTAGGTATAATTTGCTATTTTATCTTACTTCTTTTAGTCTTCGGTATATGTAATTTAGTAATTCAGTTCTCATAGTCAAGTCAGCAAATAAGTAATTGAGTTGGACAATACCATTATATGGTTCGAACAAGCAATTTGACCGACTTTGATTTTCTCTCAGAAACGTCTAGCGGCGCTCTAACAAACTCTTTATTCAGCTGCAGTGTTCCAACAATTGCCGCTTATTCAAGTCACAATCCAGTTATATTTGCTAAAAAGCCTTCGGAATCCAGCTAGAGAGGTTTAAAAACTCCCTTCGATTCGATTTCCAATTCCGGTCACGTGGTTCGGCGGCGGAGAACGTGACAGCGCCATCTGACGTCGAGTTCAGTACTATTATAGGTCTAACGTGGTCGGAGTCTGAAACGGTTTGCTTACGTGCACTGAGCTAACCATGCCGGAGTAGCTGCTATGCATGGAGACATTGTTGGGGTACGCAGGCAGATTCACAATGAGCTGTTCAGAAATGCCTGTACCGTGTAGCTACTTGCCTGTAGGTAGACGTTTCAGGGCCTAAGCATCTTTATACCATTGTAAATTACATGACAGACATAATATCACGCCAGACGACAGGCAGACACTTATAGCTTCTGTAACCCCCAAAAGGGTAGGCAGAGCAGTGAATACACTCCCAACTTTCATCAGTTACGTTTACGTTCCACATGATGATGGTGAGCCTATTACATGAAGGCACCAAAAATTTAGGGATAAACAATCAAAACGCAATAAAACAGTACTCAATAAGGCTTAACCACAAATATGAGAAAATTAAGGTCTGATGTCAGCAGTCTATTAGACAGTCTATATTGTTATTTTCTTAGGAGAGTCATTGAACATTCATCGAAGCTAACAAAAATGTAAATGGAAAATTTGCGACACACGTCTACATAATCAAAACGTTATACATGAGCGATACATCTTCGCTATATGCACTGGTACTATCAACGGCGAGTAAAATATAAGCGATTATCATCTCTTACTATCTCTGCCAGGGATTGTGCCAGTACAGCATAACGGACAAAGTGTTTATAGAATATTATGCCGCTTTTAAGCAAATATTTATGCCGCGGACTGGAATTTAGGTGGTTATTAGGGCAAGCCTCTGTCCAGCATTGAGCTAGACAGGCTGATTATCATGAACCACGTTCACTGACCAATGAAATATTTAGCTATTTGCCACGTACTACATACATTTTTGTTGTGTTATGTTAAGATATTTAACCTGAACCTTTGTATACGCATTTCTCACGTAATATTTGTACTGGTATTAAAATTTTATTTAGTTTATTACGACGTCTTTATATCCATTATTATCTTATTCACGAAAGATCCATCTTTCACTTTAATTCTGTACAAATATTTGTCGAAAGCAATCTTATAGTCTTTATATTTTCATCGCAACATGAAACTGGCTGTTATTAGCATGCATATGCAGTGTTTTTGGTGTAGACCTAGCATTATTATTTTGCGTTTTTATCGCACCAAGCGAAACTAGCCTTTCGCCGGCTATAAGACGTGGACCTAACGAAGATTATTCGAAACATAGCCAGTCGGTCCGCTAGTCATGTAGATCGGCATCCGAACGGCATGGAAATCCAATGTTTTCTTACTCACAGCATTAGCTATTCCGAAACAGCCTTTGTATTTGGTTAGACGTATTTACATTACGGGGTCGTGCGTACGAGTAAGTCGTATGAGAAATTTGAATTATATCTACATTTAATATTCCTATATATATTGTACTGAAGCTTTTTGACTGTGTTAAACGAAATACACCTATATGTTTTTTAATTGTGTGCTTTTTTGTTGTGTAAAAATACTGTTTAGTATTTAGTTTAGTGACAGTTGGAATATAAAAAAAATTCAGACAGTTTTCTTTGTTGAGAGAGTAAGTATAGAAGGCAGTACTTATAAATGCCCGGTCCTGGATATACTGCAACCTAGCCGAGATCCTATTCGAAGTACGGCTGTAGGAATAGGACTGCTACTGTCAGTTAGCATTAGGTGTTAATAACATTAAAGTTTAGTAATCGTTACCAATTCAGATGCTTTAACTTTCCTGATAATATTAAGATATTAAATTGATAGTGAAAGATTGGATAATTTGACGTGATGAGCCAGATCTTATGATGCCCGAATCACTTAAATATTTTTTAAGTTGTCGCAGTTTTAGCTAGTTCTATTTGATAAAATACGTACTCATATTATATGTAGGTACAGGCATACATTCAAAACTTATCATATCATATCTAGATCTGTAATTTCTACGCTTTGAATCGTACTATTTATGTTCACGTGGCGCGATTACTACATATATTTTAAAAGTTGTATATTTTTTTTATACACAGTGTGAATGTATGTTTATAAAGTATGGCAATTAATGCCTATAGCTTTTGTTTATTATCATATGACAGGCTAGCGTCTGGCCGCGATCCCGCCTGATGGAAAGCGCAAATGCTTCCTAAGATGGAGCACACATACCTAGGAAGAATTTACTTATCCTTGGTTTGAAATGTCCTAAGTTACGTATATCCGGAAACAGACACACTGGCATGTCTTTTGTAACATGAGTAGTGTTAATAGTTTCGAGATTAATGTCTACGATTGTGCTAATGTAACTTCACTTAAAACTTCATTTTAATTTCTTCTCATTTTTACAGATCATATTGACTTTGACGAGACAACATTTAATTTAAATAAACATCTAATACAATTCTTGACTATTTCTCGTTATGAATATAGGTAGTTGTGTTCATTACACAATACCTACGAATATAAGTAAAACGAAATTTCCACGCGAATCATAAAAAGAAATACGTAATTCATTGTAAATGTTCTCACATAAGCTATCTATTTCAAATCCCCACCTCACCGTCACATACACTGAGATAAAAATAATGAAATATGAACTACGGAGATCTACACGAGACACCCGATCTAAAGGGGGGTGAACTGGCAAAGAAAAGGAATCCCATCCATCAACAAAGAAAATAACGATTCGCCGTGCCTCAGACAAATGATTGACAGCGAAAGAAAAAAAAAAGGAATGACACAAAAAAATAGGAATAAAAAAGGAATGATTCTTATTCAAATTTTCACGGCGTTCGATTCCTCCCTTTGTCGTGCGCGTCCCGTTTTGTTTCCATTTGTAATTTGTCGGTTTGCTCTTTCCAGGATAACGGTGCGTTCAGTCGAACCTTGAATATCTTTACGCAACTTTTTTATTGGTCCATTATCAAAACGTGCCTTTGTTCCCGGTACGTGTCGGTTATATCGTCGTTGACACGTTAATATAGGTATATAAATGTAATTATTAAGTAAAACTTTAACAAACCTCAATTTTCTCTGAAGAGTTCCAAGGTATCTGATATTGATGTTGGGTAATATATCAATTGATAAGTTCACATAAAAGGCAACATAATAAATTAATCGTTAAAATCAAGGCGATGTAT
>DWMG01001138.1:0-16088 GCA_018244855.1 Elbella merops
CTTGGCCACCCTGGCAGACTATGCCCTTAACCCTCTCAATATGAGAGGAGACCCGTATTCCAACAGTGCAATTGTAATGGGTCAATTATTTATACATTGATGGAGCAAACAGGCAAATGTTCTACCTGATAGCAAGTGGTCACCCTCACATACCTATATGGACATATGCAACATTGAGAGAGTTGTCAGTGCTATGAAGATGAACTCTTTTCATACCTTTCATTAAAAAAAACCAATACCATAACACTCCAGCATTACATCAATAGGAAGTTAGAGATAGGAGAGAAGAAGGAGATAGAGAAGATAAGATTTAAGAAGTACAGATATAAAATAAATCTTTATGTGAAGTTGTCTTATAGGTTTAGACAGCCTTGATACAGTTCTTACACTACATTCCACAAGGAATGTCTACATGGCTGAATTTCATCTATAAGAATTTGATATTTTCTTCTACAGATACATGGTATTGAATACTAAAGTATATAATAGAAATAGAATACTAAACCAATAGTAAAGTATACTTACACTCATCTTCAAGTATTATTTCTTCGTAACTTACTGGTTGCCCATTTTGACCTTTGATGTCATATAAATGCCAACAATAAGACCAAAGAGACCAATGGCCGATCCAAAAATCTCTACAATAAGGATCTTGACAAAGAGCGCAGCATTGGCTGCGTCCGCCAGCGCCGCGCCCGAGCCCACGATGCCGACGGCGATACCGCAAAACAAGTTCACGAGCCCCACGGCAAGACCTGCTCCGAACATCACATAGCCAGCCATCCAATTTTGCTGCTTGATGGAAATATCTGTCAGCGGCTCAGTGTATTTCTCCAACATACCCGATAGCACGATCGCAGTAATTAATCCATAAATGGCCACTGCTTCGCAGAAGATGACGGAGATCAAGTTCTTGGTCTTAATTCTGGGCGCTTTGACACCTCCTCCCACTATGCTTACGCCGGTTGTGTGGATCCCCATAGCCGCGCCGACTACAGATAGGGACACGGCGAACGCAATGCCCAGCGTCCCCCACATATAGGGTGAAGTATTCTCCAAGAACCATCCTAAGCTTATCTGCTCACCCTTTCCATTGAGCAGATAGTACATAGAAAATATCGGTATGGTGATCAGCAGGAGCAGCAATAACAGGTAAGTCAAGAAGTACCTCATCTTGAGATATATGGATTATCAATTGGTGCTGTTGAACCTCTAAATCCCGGGAGGGAAGGCCTTTTTTTTCACCAATTCCTGCCTTGACAGAAAACTCAAAACCAAGAAGTCTTGTGATCACAAGATGTCAGAGACAATAATAAAATTGCCAGTATTAAAAACAGCAATAGAATAAATTTTTAATTTGCACTTACACAATTCACGAAAAAAAAAGTAGGTAGAAATTTTTATGATTTCTGGAAACCTCACCTTTGGTTTAAATTAATTAATTAATTGGCAAATATAAAGAAGAAAACATATGGAATACAAAATTCTCACTTTTCTCCTGTTATGTTGTAGGATCGTGATACAGCGAAAGAGTCTTTAGTCATACATCAAGCAGAAATCCAGACTCAGAGTTACTGAAAGAAATTCCAAGTTAGAAAAACTGTATAAAAGCTGACCCGGGGATCAAATTCAGGACTTCTCCCTCAACAGTTGTGCTCGCAATCACCAGACCAGTAAGGCATTAAAATGTAAAACATGATAATTTATTATTAGTCGTTAGAATGATATACGTTGTATTTGGAGTTGTACGTAGTTTTGTATGCGACGAATGACAAAATATTATTTAATAAGCATTATTACAAAGCCTATACCTAAATTTAATACTTGTATGTTTGATTATAGGCTTTGATATTGATGTAGAAATATTACTGTGTTACTTCTATTTCCAATGCAACGATTTGAAATATTTATAAACATATTTCAGAATCAATACAGTAATTTACAAAATAACCGTCTTATTATTTTAATTTTAATTATCTGATTTAAATGTAGACCAACCATTGAAGGATTCAATTTATTGCATTAAAGTTCAAAAATGTTAAAAACTTTATTTTGTCTTTGATATATATGAGTGCTTAGATTCAACCTATTTTCTTACTTTGACAATTGACAAGTTTGTACTGGCAATACTTAAAAATAACGAGAATTATTATATGATTTCATCGATGGACGATGTTAAGAAATGTCATTTCATGTCATGTATTATGTTGTTTTGCTAGGAAAAAAACATTGTTGTAAAAAAATGTAATCAATACGTTATTTCGAGGTAAATAAGCTTTAATTAGGACATGTAACAATATATTTCTGAAAAATGTTGTAGACAATCAACTATGAAATTGATATTTAAAAATGCTGACCGCGTATGCCAAGTTTATTGTTCGACATTCCTATCTGTTTCTTTTCATCATAACAGTTATATCCACAATTTTAACAGTGATTCCTCTGGTATTTCACGATCTTCCATCATTCGCTGATCCCATTGTGGGTTTCGAAACTCGTGGTACTACTCTGGCGCACAGATTTATAGCCTGGGAGAATCTAATCGAAGAAACTAGACCATCTCGTCGTTTAGCAGTTAATCCTAAGGAAGTCGAAGATCAAATCCGAATGAATCGCACGTACAATAACAAAGTTATTCATGACAAATCGCGATCAGGTCGCGGGCGTCCAAAAAAGGAACATAAAAAGAAGAAAATAAAAAACACCACAAATTTTGCTAAACCATTATACATGTCGCCAGCAAAAAATGTTTCTAATGGTCATGTGCATTGGGGCTTCGGCAAAAACGTAACATATGAAGATGAAAACACAGTTTTTATTAAGGATCACACAAGGAGACAATGGGTTTATCTCAAAGACATGAGAAGAAAACCTTACAAACCAGTGCATTACAACTACGCGTCTGGTGTCTGTGGATCACCTATTATAGATTATGCTCATCTTGTTGTCACAACAACTGACAATACTTCGATGCTATCATTTGAAAACATTGGTAAAGTGTGTAAAATGCAGGCTTTGCTCATTGAGATAGGTGGCGAAGATTACTACAATTTGTGCCAAAGGACAACACAGTCAGAGGAGGTATGCTGTCCAATGTGGAGTGTACCTAATTATATAGCTTTAATATCGGGAAAAAATACTTGTGAAAATCTAACTGAAGTTGATGTTGATAGAGCTGTGGATATACTCAAGTCATGTGCTGGTTACTTCCATAATTTCACTCTGATGGCTTCATGTGAATTAAACAGATGTAGTGTACCAAAATATTGCTCCCAATATAATGCAGTCTATAATCTCTTATTTTATATTATTGATGGTTTTGCATTTTCACCTCCAGAGTTTTCCACAGTATTTGTAAAAGATACAATGTTATTTCTCCCCTTGCCAAGTAGCAGTACAGCTCTACCTTACTACCAGAAGTTGCAACGTACCAACTTGTCCTATGATTCTCTTGTAATACCTGCCTTAGATTTTGGTCTAAAAAATGCATTGTTTGATTTATGGATCATACAAGACACCTGGCTTATTGGGCTTGGGGGAATTTTTGTGTTTCTATCAGTGTGGATTTATACCAAGTCAATACTCCTCAGTTTTCTCTTATTCATATCCATAACATATTCTCTTGGTATAGCATACTTCTTCTATGTTTTTGTATTTAATCTGGAGTTTTTTCCCTTCATGAATTTGTTAGTAATAGTTGTTGTGATAGGGATAGGTGCTGATGATGCATTTATCTATGTTAAAGTTTGGAAGAAGATTGGTAGGCAACTCATACATGATAATGTACCCCAGGAGAATGGTTTGACTGATATTAAAAATGTCTCTAGTGCGGGAGAGACGATTCTTGTCCAAATCCTTGTGGAAACATTGAAGCATTCAGTTGTGGCTATATTTATAACCACATTGACAACTGCAATTGCCTTTTTTGCATCCTATGTCAGCTATATTTCAGCTATAAACTGTTTCAGTGTTTTTGCTGGGACAGCTGTTTTAGTGAACTTTTTATTAATGATAAGTTGGCTGCCGGTATCAGTATTTATACTAGATGTGAAGTTGTGTAAGAGAAGAAAACTAAAGATATTTGGTGTAATTAGTAAAGCTATTGGGGAGATTGGAGAGGATATCACAATTATATTAAATAGATTTATTCTCACATGTGTTACAAGATTACATATAGGGTTTGTAGTAATATTGGGTGCTATAGGGATTGGCAGTATTATTGTAGTTTTTTACTACCCTGGCCTCCAGTTGCCAGATACTAAGCAGTTTCAACTTTTTCAGACCGCACACCTGTTTGAACAGTATGACATTGAATATAGAGACAAATTTTTATTTGAACGATTTAGCAAAGATATTGGTATTGGAAGTAAAATGCCGCTCAGGTGGATATGGGGTATAAGAGCTATTGACAATGGAAATCATATGGATCCTGCTTCAACAGGTCACCTGATATTTGATCAGGAATTTTCAATATCAGAGCCACAGTCTCAGAAGTGGTTATTAGATTTTTGCACAAAAATAAAGAGTCAACCATTTTACCAACATACCTTAGGTCCACTCCTACCAAATTGCTTTATTGAAGGTTTTAAAATGTTCATGAGTAGACGTTGTTTTGATAACATCGATAAAATAAATAGATCACCCTGTTGTGAGTCAGCCCATTTCCCTTATAATAAGGAAATATTTGAATTCTGTATTGTAAAAGCTGTAGAATCATTATACCAAACTCCTCGCGAGATCTTTATGCCTGGTGTTGCAGGACCTAAGTTCTTAAGAGGTGCATATCCTCCAGTAGTTTCGGCTTTAGTTGTAGAATTTGAAAGTGTTGTGCCATATTCAATGTCTTATAAAGTAATGGATCATTTTTTCAATCATCTGGAGAAATGGACACAACATGAATTAAAATCTGCACCACCGGGAATGCAAAGTGGGTGGTTTTTGTCTGATCTTCAATTTTATGATCTCCAAAAAACTTTGGCAAGTGGAACGGTGACAGCATTATTATTATCAGCTGGTTTGGGGTTTTTAGTACTTGTGCCAGCTACTTTAAGCTTTATAGTAAGTGTTTGTGCCCTAATGGCCATGATTTTTTCATCAACTGTGACAATTGCCATCTTAGTTTTAAGTGATTGGAAATTAAATGTTTTAGAAAGTGTAGCAATATCTACGTCAGCAGGGTTAGCAGTAGATTTTAGCCTTCATTATGCTCTAAGTTATATTAATGCAAGTGGTACTAAGTCTATTAGAGTTAAATACGCCCTTTGTGCATCATCAGGGCCAACATGTGCAGCTGCATTAACTACTGGATTTGCTGGAATATTCCTTTTGAGTTCTAATCTTCTTCCATATTCACAGATAGGGATATTTTTAGCTTTAATTATGTCAGTCAGTTGGGTTTACGCAACATTTTTCCTTTGTTCTTTACTTTACTTGATAGGTCCCAAATCAGTTAAAGAACCACCTTTAGAAGAACGCAAGTCTGCTTCACGTGTTAGTTCCATATGTTCAGCAGTACCCAATTTGGAAAGTCACGAACTTGAACATCTGGCTGATAGTAATCGTACAAATATTACACATTCTCATAGTCCCTCAAGTATAAGTGCTACCACCGTTGTCTTACATGATTATGAGAATTCGCTCAATAAACTAGAGAAAAAAAACAGTATTAATATAAATAACGACTGAATTTACAATCTATTAGATTGATGTAGAAACTCAGTTTTGGAAGTATTATTCGCAACAGTATTGTATTTAAATGAGTATTTTTGTAATAATTCTGTGTATAACTTCTTTACGTTCCTCCGTATATTTTTATTACATACGTAGTTATAACATTTTGTAAACATTTATTGTTTGTTTCTTGAAGGTCAAAATAAGAAAACGATAATTGTGACAATAATTATCTAAATAGTTCACGCACGACAATATAAAATAATGACGAGCTTAGCTTGATTATTATATTTATATGTTGCTTAATTATTAAGATTTAATTTTGTCTACATGCTAGTTGTAAACACATTTAGTTATAAAGAAAAGCATGGAATTGATGTCAATTTACAAGCAGTGAAATTAAATATTGTTGCCCTAAGGGGAAAATTGAAGTATATAGAAGAAGATATATTTCGTTATTGAAGAAATATTTCGTTATCCGCATAACGGTGTCGTATAGTTTGTATATATGTATGTGTATATTCGACGGCTGGCAGGTTCGAATCCAATTTTATGTTTCGTTACGTCGTTACGTCTAGGCTGCGGTTTCCAGCAGCAGAGAATCGTGCCGAGCATACATATATTCGTGATCAAAATAAATTATTTGTGTGATATATTAAATCTTTCGCTGGATAGTATACTTTAATTGTATAATTTTGCGACAATTTGTAAACGTTACTTGTTATCGTTATATTTGTCTTAAATATTTTTGGCTGATCGCTTAATTCTTCATAGACGACACTGCTGAGGAAGTATGGGTTACTTCGACGTCACATATTGTACCTTTTTTTCGCTCAGTGCCTCACTTTTGTCACTCCTGTCCTTTTTAGCTGCGCCTCAGCCAAACTCAGTATTGTCCTATTGCCAGTCTAGATATTTTTACGGTTCTTGGGGTAACAATGAACCAAATTGAAAGTCTTAAAAACCGCCTATTCTTATTAGAACCTCATTCGTGGTTTTAAAACCCTTGATATTGGTAGCTTGGCAGAAAAATAGAAATTTTTTGTCATTGCTAGCAGAACGACAACGAAGTTAGATATGGTATATGGACGTGAAAAATTTATTAACGTGAGTCGAATAATAAGATTTTTCACGTTTATTCGTAAATATATTATTCATGTCCTTGATATAATGAATCATATTATGGGTCAACGGATCGAAGAAAAATATATTATTCATTTTTAAAATGCTAACTTGTGATAATTGCGAGTACATATATAAAAGATATATCAGTTTTTCTATTATCGAACGTATCAATCAATCTTTAATAGAATGAAATTATCTTAATATAGAACAAATTGACCGGTTTTTGAATATTTTCCATTAGATATAGTAACGTTATGTAGGTTCTGTTCGAAATATTTTATCGAACTGTACTTAAAATTTATTAATATTTTGGTTACAAACCTTTCTATACGTAAATGTAATCTATGTCGATTATATATTACCTATTTTTGTTGTGCCATAACAAAAAATATCCAGATATGCTTGTAGATCTGAATATTTATTTTGTCATAAGTGTATGTACCTACTTATTAATGTTATTGTTAAAATGTTATGTGTATATCCCAATGAATGTTTTATGTAGGTAGTTTACATTTACTAGACATGTCTTTTATTTTAAATTTGGTATGTGTAATTAATACCCAATTATTGTGACGAAATTAAATGTTAATTTTTGTAAAAAAGTTACATTTTTTGCCTTAAAAGTATGTGTGTAAAAACTAATGGTTATTTTTACATTAATATCTTCCAAAAGAGTAGAAGATATTCCATGAAGTTTTTTTTCGTGGCTTTGCTGTGCATCACAACTATATCAATCAACGGCGGCCACGTAAAAAAACTTACCGATACTTTACAGTATGTAACTTCGTATTCCAATCGCAAATGGTTTTGTTTTGATTCCAGAAGAAAATAATATCTTGTGTGATCGGCAAAGTCACCCTATGACCTTACATTGATCTCAACACACGTTTCGAGGACGAATAACGATGTAGCACGATTGAATGTTTAGTAACGTGTTAAAGAGTTTAATATAAACGTAGGTATAATCAAATGACAAAGTAGTGATAATCTTTAGATTACTTCCGTAGAAAATTCTTAAATTTTACTTCACACTCTGGAGTTCAAGAGTTCCAGTGATTGGAATGCACGAAACTTTTTAAAAGTTATTTTAGTCATTTTCCAAGGTATCGTTACAGATCCTTCGCTATTCTATCATGTATAAAAATAAATGTTGCAAAAGCGTTTGGGAATGCATAAGTATTACCTAACGCCAAACAAAGGGCCATACGTTTTACAAACGAATCATGACGAGAAATGGCTTTGGTCGCAGATAGATGGAGCGACGATATACTTAAAGCAGTTGGTAGTAATTTGATGCGAAGAGCTGAAGATCGAGCCCACTAAGGCCTATAGCCAGCAATGGATGGAAATTGACTGCTATTGATGCTGACGAGGTTACAGTAGCATGGCTGTAAAATGATTCACAGTCTGAGCAAATTGTAATATAAATACATATGACTTCAAATCATGAGGCTAAATTGTCTAATACAATAAAAATAACTTAAAAACAATGCTTATATAAGGTTCTTAAATGAAGGCACACTTTGCAAGAGTATAGTTCTTTTTAGGTAAGTTAAGAAGAAAAAACATCTCTAAAAAGAAAAACTTAATATTTAAAATGAACGTTATCAATTGCTTAAAATTTTATATATGTGAGAACGTCAGAACACTTCGTATCGATGTACTGAAGAAAGAGGCCAGAGAGAAGTCATGGTGGAGCGATTGAATTTAACTCATAAATTCTTTTCGGATTGGGTTGATGCCAACAGATTAGGTGTCAACTCCTACTAAACACAAGCATATATTTTTCTACCAAGTGGAGTGTCTATAATCTCGGCTCTACTTTCCGCCACTTTACTGTACCACACGAACATGCTACATCATTGCTTTCCATCAGATGAGACTGTACTGAATCCTATGCTTGTCGAATTAATATCGATATATCGATATTTTCAATTCAATATATCTATATTTTTGGGCGATATATTTTGTAATGATATATCGATAGAAAATATCCAGTATAGAAAATGATATTTTTTTATTCATAGGGCACTGAAGTCGCTGAAATCTGAAATTGTAGAAGATAAGAACGAACGAAAAAAAAAAGAACTATATTGTCTATAACTATTGAGTGGTTTGTTATGTTTCTATTTTTATTGCCGGACAAATACTGGTTTGTCTGATTTATTTATTTATTTTTGTTTGATATCATAAATAGGTCGTAATTTTAGAAGTTAGCCTTTTAGTTCTTAATATTTTTGTAATTTTGTCTAATAAAAAAGAATACTGGTAAAATATTTTCGTGTTTATTAAGATTTAATCGATATATCGATATTTTTCCTTTGATATTTATGTACTCGGGTACTTGGTGAAATAAATAACTTCACTGACTAAGGTCACTGTTTATTTTTACTGGTACACGGGCGAGTGGGAGCGCGGACAGCGAGTGACTGTCCGATGCGCGTTACACAAATACATTGCCTGCACTTACGGAATCTAACACCTACAGATATATCGACGCTAATATTGATATTTTAATAAATATCGATATAATGATATTTTTTTTTCATTTTCGACATCCTACTGAATCTAATGATGAATGAAGTTATCTTGGAACGGAATGTATTTGTTAAACTGACACATGTAATTGTTTTAATGACACAAACTGACATATCATGACATTTTTGACAGTTAAATATTCTGGAGCGATGATTCATATCGTATCATTACAACAAACAACATAATAATTTTAGTGTTACTCATCGCCTCACCTACAAAAAGTATAACTAGTGTCACAAACAAAATGTTTTCTTCAAATCCCAACTACACAAAGCTTAAAACCAATTTAAGACTAGCCATAAACCGTCTGAAATTATTGGAAAAGAAGAAAACCGAATTAGCGCAGAAGGCTCGCAAGGAAATAGCTGATTATATAGCTGCTGGCAAAAGTGAAAGAGCCAAAATTCGAGTCGAACATATTATAAGGTAAATGGCATTAAATAAAATACAGTTAAGGATAACATGCTAAATACCATAATTACTTGTGATAACTAAATTAACTTGTGATATCGATCAAGACATCTTTTCTGCGTCATTTAACAAGACATAAAATAAGTCGATGACCGGAAATGTATCTCATTATTTAAGTAGTTTATGAAGTGTATAAATGAATGAGTCATTTTCTTTGTAGAGAGGATTACATGGTAGAAGCAATGGAGGTGGTAGAAATGTATTGTGACTTGATACTGGCGAGATTTGGTCTTGTCACACAAATGAAAGAACTGGATGAGGGGCTTGCAGAAGCTATTTCCAGTCTCATTTGGGTTGCTCCAAGAATGCATACTGATGTTCAGGTAAGTTATTAAAGGGAGTTCATGATTAAAATCACACAAAACTTGTATAAACATATTTTTTAGCTATGCTGGATGGAATTGACATAACTAAGTATAATTTACAAACAAAAGATTGATTTCTAGATAATCATATTAGCATTAAGTCCCCCTTTTGTCCCATAATTTTTGAAGGTGTAAGAAAGAATAAATGAGTATTATATTTATATGCAAACCGCTAATTGCACATTTCCATTAATTACAGTCTTAATATACCCACCACTTTTTACTTCTACTTACTACATGTAGGCATGTACTCCACACTTCCTATTAATATTGTGGAACATTGAAAAGTAACTCTTATTTAATAATGTACAATAGATGTCTAAATTCTCACTTGATACAACACTTAACTCAATAACCCAACTTCTTTAATCTGTTTCATAATTTGGTGAGACAAAGGCATAAATGTCAAAAATTTCAAAAATAAAATTTAGTGCCTGTAAAGAACTTACACTAAAACATCAAGATATCTGGCTTACTCTATGTTAAGTATAATTGTCAAGCTTAATAAGTTGCTTGTGCTTTAATTTGTTGTAAATAAATATTTGTATTTCTTGACAGGAACTGAAAGTAATATCAGATCTTTTAACAGCAAAGTATGGAAAAATATATGCAGATGCTTGCAGAAATGAAAGTGTGAACACTATCAGTGACAAGTTGAAGCACAAGATGTCTGTCCAGAGCCCCCCTAAAATACTTGTGGAAAGATATCTCATAGAGATTGCTAAAAATTATAATGTTGAATATGCACCTGATGAGCAAGTAATGAGAGAAGAACAAGGTTTGTAAATGTATATATGTTCATTTTATATATATTTTATTTTAAAAACAAAAATGATATATATAAATGAATATTGTAATGAAACAGATTTGGTAAATTTTTTGTTACTGGATTACAATATAAATTTTAAAAAATGAACATGTATAGGATTTTGGAATACAATTTAAAGAAAAATGAACTTGTACAGGATTGTACATTGTCACCTTTGGAAATGCAGGAAGTGACCAAAACAAGTTAATGTTCTATATACTATAATCATGTAATGTATTGATTATCATCTTTTTATAGGTCGTGATGCATTGCTGATTGATATCAATGGACCACCTATGCCACCTGGCTTCATTGGCTACCCTCCACCACCACCCATGCCACAGATGCCCAATCTACCACCACCTACAGTTACACCATTCAGTTATCCAACTGTTAGTTTGTGAACTACTTTACATGCATCTAGACCTTAACTTTTACTGGGTGGAAAAGTTATTTTCTTCCCTTTTCCCTTTGGGCCAGTATACAATACAAACTGATATATAATATCTGTAAGAAATGAAGTTAGTGAAATATAAAAAGAAAATTTTATAACCAGGCAAGCCTTTAATCAACTTAACAATTGTTTTATGGGGTTTATAGAACATAATTGTGTGCATGATATAACTGCTATAAATTTATTACAAGTGATCACATGCGAAACCTCAGCTAACCAGAATTGAAATGTGGAAAGACATTACTACTTTTATAATAAACTTTTCATAAATATTTATGTTAAGTTTTTCATAAATATTTATGAAATATATTTGTTAGACTCAGACAATTCCTTATACAAAAAACTATCAATATGCAAAAAAATTAAGCAACAATTGTTCATCATATCATCATCGTCAGCCTGTTATTGTCCACTGCTGGACATAGGCCTCTCCAGTAGCACAGCACTGTGCTCGATATGATATCACAATTTAAATATTTCAGCAACCATCTGGAGGTAAAGCAGGTGGGTTTATAGCCACTGCACCCTTGAACTATGGGGGGCCAAGCTCGCCAATGAACTACAATTTACCACCAGGTGTGGATTCCAAGAATATGAGCAACAGCTTCTTGCAGGTAATATTGTATCTTGTTTTGTTAGAGTGTTTGGAATTGGATTTTTTTTATAGTGTTATGGTATTTCGTTAATTTTAGTATTGTACATGTTTTCATTGTTCTGAGTAAATTTTGGCAAGGTTTGAATAGCTTGGCATAGTGATATATACTAGATACTATGTATAGCTTTGCTTTATATCTTATCTATGTTTTTATTATTATCTTTAATTGTTTTGCTCACTTGTTGCCACACTTAGGTCCTCACAGAATGAGAAATATAACCATATGCTAGTTGACTGACTTTGCACACCTTAAAGGATATTAATGCATGCAAGTTTCCTCACACTGTTTTGCTTCACTGCTACAAAAAGTAATGTTTATTCTAAAAACAAACTATTTTGAGTAGGAGCATGTATCGTGGTATGAAGCCTGAAGTCCAAATTTGACAGCTGAATTCTAGGCTAGGTTATTACTACACACTGTGATCACTGTTCTTTGTGTTTTTATGTTTGAAAGAATTTTCAAAATCTTTTTAAAATTTATATCTATATATGCAAAAAAAATATGTTTTTGCAGTTATTTTCTTACAAAACACAGTGATGCAACATATTCAGGCGTTTTAAATGCTTGAAATGACTAGTATGTACTGGAATGACTTAGGGTTTTAAAATCTATATTGATTTTAATGCAAAATTTTGTTCAATGACCTGAATATGATTAAGGTCCAATTTCCTTTGCAGGAGGAAATGCACAACCTTCCACCTGCTTATGACAGCATTGCACATGATTCGGTAATATTTTTTTATATGTCAAAATCAAAATATTTATACAACACTGTATCACATTTTTAGGTGTAATGTTTATACATATACATGGCGTATTATACATATCTGTATATTCATTTTGAGTTCATGTAAATTTTGAATTTCGCTTATTTTTCCCATGTAGTTGATGATAATAATAGCTAGAAAATGCTAATGTATTTAAATTGCATTTTAGATTTTACATATTACTTTAGCTTGTTTTTACTTGAAAATTGCTTTTTGTAAAAATCTTAGTCTTAGCATGTCTATAATGTGCTAAAAAAAGATCATGTCCTGAATACTGTTTGTTTGAACTTTTTTTGTTTATAGAAATATCAACTATAATTTGCAGTGTATCTCTAAACATATTTTATACTTTTATTTATAGCCAGCCCACATACCAACACCACAACCACGATCCAAAGTGCCGCCGAACAACTACTTCCCTGAACTGCCAGAACTGCCTTCAGTGCCCTCTGACCTGGTGCTACCATCGGTGCCCCACAGCAACAATTCAAACACTTCCAATCAGGATCTGGGAGCATCTGATGAAATCGACTTTGAAGATCTGAACAGACGGTTCGAGGAATTGAAAAAGAAAAAGTGAAGAAACTGTGACGAGTTTAAAAGTTTATTGTGTACATAATATTTGCTTTAGTTACATCTATACTTTATCAAATAAATCATTGATATGGGATTTTCATTTAATGTTTTGAATTATTTAGGTTAAGCCTAACATTTGGGTACACAGTACTTGAAAACATGGACAGCAAATAAACCCTAATTTGGTACTAAAGTTATAAACCAAGACCTGGAGTATGTGTTTAAAAATAGGTGTTCCTACTTTAAAGTTAACATTGAATGAAAAATTATTGAGACATGCAATTGCATTTGCTCCATTGATAAACACCACTGAGTGGATGAAATTATACATTTTAAAATTATTTTACTATGATGTTACATAAACTGTTTTGATGTTCAGTACTTGTATTTTCTTGGCTCAAATAAAAATTTACTAAACAAAATTTTGCTCACTGGCAAGTTATGCTTAATGAGTTCTGCACTTTAAAATAACTGTAGTATGTAATTGTGAACATAAAGCAAGACGTAACTCTTTATAATCTTCAATTACAATTTGCATAACTTGAAATAAATGATTATTGCACATTCCTTCATAGTGAAATTCTGATGAATCTTTTTACTATGGTGACTTTCTCACTCTGCAACAAATAATATTGTTCTAAACATGAAAGTAAAAGAAATTGTATACTACAATGTATATATTTATAAAACATTTGAAAATAAAATAAAAGATATTTATAATATGAAGTTTTTTATTCGCTGCTGTTATTTAATTGAACATTAAAATTCAATACATTTATTAATTTATATCTAAGATTACAACTGCAGATTCCTATATTTAATTTAATGAAAAAATGTAAAATGCATAGTAAATTGTGGTTTTTGTATACCCAGTACTAACATTTCTAGAACCACTGTTATAATACAAAAAACTCGCGACTTGATTACTTGTGTGTCAACAACTAAGGTCTTGGTATACACCGTTTCCTTTTTGCTTATATTTTTCTTATTTCAGTTATGCTACAACTCTAGTAGTTGTGTAGATATGAAGTATTCCTAAAGCATTACTATTGTAATAAATAGGTGTATGTAGAATTTGAATGATAATTTTTCGTTACATTCATTATCAGTACCTGCTTACTTCACTAAGTATAAGAAATGCCAAGTAATAATTGTATTGTAATTATAATTAGTTTCAAAATTTCATAGCTCTTAAAAGTCTTAAAATTATATAGTTGATTATGTTGAAATAGCTCCTCTCAATCCCCTCACTATAAAACTACATTTTAGTGAAAATAGTACTTCTATTAGCCTTCACAGGGGGTACAGGCAGACTTTCTTTTATTTTTATTGAAAGATCGTATAGAAGAATTGAAAACGGCATATATACCAAAGCTGACCCTAGAGGAAATACTATATCATAAAGGCATTGATTATAAATAATAAATAACATACAGTCTAAAGCATTTTCATGATCTGCTGAGAACATACAGCTATTTTCCTAAGATTAGGCTCTAATGGCATATTAGAACTATCAAGTTCTAGCCTTTTGTGAAGGCGCGGGTGCGCCATGAGCATTGTTTTTATCAATAACTTCTTGGGAGATTCTGCCATAAGTGTGCCCAGTGCCACGAGACCTCTGAAAAATAATAAAAATTGAAAAATGGGTATGCAATGACAAAAACGACTTTTTGGACATTGCACTAAATTATCTGTATCGAAACGGAGAAAGATGCGGCTGCCCGTCAGCGTATGTAACGCTGAGGGGCAGCCGAATAGACAGTGCGAGAAGCCCTGCTCTGGTATCTCCGGGATTATATACAGAAACACCTGAGGGAAGGCCTCTGTCCAGCAGTAGACTGACTGATACAAGCTGATAATGATTGCCTAATTAGTCTTCCGTCACTACAATTGCACTTTTAAAAAGTTGAGGTATTATATTTTTAAGAATGATATTCAGAATTTCTTATATTTTATGTATGTATGTAGACTAATAAGACAGGTCGTCATAGGGTTTGTGCAAGATATATTTTACTTTAAATTGCACCATTACTTCGAGTTGTTGGTGAAGTATTGTATAGATTGGCCCAGCGTGGTGATTACGAGCAATAAACCCTCAGTGACACAAATCACCTTATGACGGCCCCCAGTTCCCGGTCGCCCCGCTATTCCTGGCCAAAGCGGCGGTCATGGTGACGACGAGGCAGAGGGTGCTAAGAATTCCCGGGTTATAGTAGGCCGCCAAACGCTACTGACTCTGGTCACGTATAACGGATGCAAGCTACGGCTCGAAGAGCACCTGACCCAACTTGGGGTATAACTAAGGAACATAAGATGGTACATTTTGAGTGAAATCCGATGAGAGGGCGAGGATACCGTAACCCTAGAATCAGGCCATGCTATGTACTTTAGAGAGGGAGAGCAACCATCCCAAGGTGGAGTGGGGTTTTTCGTGCACAAGGACCTCTGTGACAGCGTTGTAGAAAGTGTGTCGACATGGGTAGCGCACCTTTTGATCCAGCTCACCAAGAGGTATAGCCTCAAGGTCATCCAAGTATACGCACCGATTTCGACACACTCGGATAATGAATTGGAGGAGATGTATGAGGAAATTTCCAGGGCCTTGCACACCAACCAAAAGGCCCACTACAACGTTGTCATGGGGGACTTTAACGCCAA
>DWMG01001139.1:0-16086 GCA_018244855.1 Elbella merops
TCATCCCACCAGGCCGGAGGGCGTCCTACACCACGTTTGCCGAGCCGCGGTCTCCACTCCAGAACTCGCCTACTCCACCGGTTGTCGCTTAGCTATGGAGCGAGCTATGCTCGGAGTCTCTCTGAAGGATAGGGTCCGAAATGATACTATCCGACAGAGAACCAAAGTCACCGACATAACACAAATGATCTGCCGGAGAACCGACAACCGGTGGAGTATAAGGGAATATGCTAAACTATTTCTAGTATATTTTATGCATTTTTTGCGTTTAATGTCGTTTATTATTACTGTTATTGTTGTTTGTTTTTTGCTTCATGATTAGTTGTTGAATGTTGAATACGGATGTTAAATTCACCCGTTCCTGTGATAACAACTATATTTTTAACTATATATTTTTGCAATCTGTTTTATGTAAATATTTGCTTTGGTGAGCACATGAATAAAATATAGGAATGTGAGTACAATAGGACTATTTTACTCACGATCGATTTAAATGGTGATGGCACTGATAATATAGAAATAGTCAGTAGTACTAGTTCAGAAGACGTATGGATCTTTCATAGTTTCTACCGATTGAAGTAGATTACAAGTTGGACCAGGACATAAATAAATCAGAGTCTATGACGTAATACTAGAATGACGATATAAGAAAAAATATTTTTTTTAAACTATTACTGGAATTATTAAATCACAATGCTGTGCGTACAGAATTATTCGCCGTACGTTTACAAACGCAAGCCTTCTAGACATCTAAAGCACTTTCGGCCAAGAATGCCATTCTGGCACTTTTCTTTGACCGATATTTTTACGACTGCCTACGAACGCCGCGGCGAGTTATTTTATAATGAGATTTATTTAAAAAAAAAGCACCATAAAGGCCGTCACAAACGAAGCTATAATATATAACAATATATATTCTATAGCTACGCTCAATTGACCGCTCACGTAACTGAAATATACCTATGTCAGCTCAGTCTTACATCAAGAACTGATATAGCATTATATATCTCGGTATAGCAACACTCAAAGAGATATAGGCGTGATGTTACGTTGTCGTTAAAATGACCGCAAGATTCATATTATAGTATAGTTACTGTTTGTATTAGTTTGCAGTAATATACAATATCATAATACTGTACATTAACATATATTATAGCTCCGTCTGGGACACTCATAAACGTTTCACACTGAATGGCACGAACCACCCTTTTTCATACATACCCAACATATCCTCACGTACGTACTACCTTTTTATCCTCACAGACAGCAAGTTCGTGGTCTTATCCCAAAGCAGCTATCAATCTTCGCCGTCTAATGCATCAAAAATATATTAAAATCATACAGAATTGGTCTCCATTGAAAATAATTATGTAAGTATTAAAAGTCGCTGAATCTGGGGCGCCTACATAGGTATATAGAATTCATAAATATATGTAGAAGACACACGTCACGTGTGTAAGGATAGAGATATTTGGTATTCGGTGCTTATTGCCTACCCCGTAATAGGCTTGGTATGACGATATAATAATTGTGAATTTTACAACAATTCGAATGTTACTCTTATTCGCGCCTACTGCCATTTTTAATATTACCTTCGCAAAAAGATTTTTTAGGATCTATCAAATCTAATAAAGGTGTGATATAATATACGTCAAAGTCGCTTTAATTAGCTTCAAAGATATTTACAGATAATAAATCCTTATTAGGTTAACAGTTCAAATGTCATCGGAATTCCAGTTTCTTAACACTGTAATAACTACGAGTACATTTAATACATATGTCGTAATATGTCTTTAAGATAAACACAGGCTATCTAAGAAGTGCAAGTAAAAAATATTAATGAAATCTTTTTAAATATAGGCTGCGAGGCTAAAAAATAAAATTTTAAAAATTATCGTAATCTATCCAAGTTTTTGCATGTTGCGCGCACAACAGAAAACTTATTTCCTGTTATTTATGTAGATTACATTTAAATTGTTATTTACTAAGTGCTAAGGTATTAAACTACTAGATGTAATTAAGTCCCTGTAGTGGTCCGAACACCCAGACTCAATTTCCAACATACTCAGCTAACCAACTAACCAGGTCTTAGGCTTATGAGCTTACGAGTTCGCCTCAACAAGGATTAGTCGCAAAGGAGAATTAATTTACTGGTGACAGTTAGAAAACGAATATAAGGGTAAAACAATAAATAGAGCCAATGAAATAACCCACAATAATGATATATAAAAATATTTGACTGCTTTTAATCAATAATGTGCTGTTCACGGAAGAAGATTAATAAAAAAAGTATTTGGACTTAGCCTTGAGGAAAAGAAAATCATTTGGGATTGGAGTCGGTGATAACTTCAACAGTATATCAACCGTAAAATATATAAATTTCCAAATAAATACTTGTGTAGTGAACTTTACACATAAGAACAGAACACATGCTCATTATACAAACATTTGCCTAATTCAACCCCCAAGAGAACTCAGCAGCACTCTGTGTCACTAACCACTGGACTGGATCACAAGCCAGGCAGTTTTATGTATGTATTATATACGTATTATATAGTCACGCCAGTCACCCTTAAGGGGAAAGCAAACAGCACCGATTATTACCAAATATATCTAACGACTGAAGTGTTTCTCCTAAATTCATCACTCTCTTCATACAGTCACACATTTTCACTTTCTTCTGACTCTCCCACCAGCCAGTCTCTGGCCTATTTGGTTAAGACAGGTGAGTCTTGAGTCGCTATATTACATATGTACGAGTATATAAGTACATAGTTACATTGACAGAATGTACGCCTATCAAAGCCGTAAGCCCTGAGAAATCAATCTCGTTAGAGATTAGACTCTCGCCTCAATGGAGTTCCGTGACCCAATTAATCGATGGCTGTGGCTGTTTCCTTTGTAACTTTATTAACCGTGCACAGAGCAATGAAAATTTAGAGGCAGGCGTTGTGTGACGGAAATATTAAAACAAGTATTAAAACAGAGTTGGATGTTATATGCAAGACAGTGTGGGTAAAAACGGAACGCGAGTACGTGAAAAGAAATTTCGTTCATATTACAAATTAAATGTTTTCTTTCTTTCTGTCTGTCCACATCACATATCAATCAGTTGACATATCAGTTTGACATATCAATGTCAAAATACTTATTTTTCATAACGGCCTTAATTTGAATTCAGAATTATTCATTTACATAATACTTCCAACTACACCGACAACTGTAACCGTAAAAACTAAACATTAATTAATACGAACCTTAGAAAGTACAAATACCCTTGATGATTCCATTATGGACAGACTTAACTCCTGTACAGTTTTTCGGCACGATCCGACTGGTCCCCGCCGTGACCTCACTACAACCGAAAGCGGCTTACGAAGAAGGACTCCGGCCTGGTCGGAAACTAGTCGGGCTGTCCACAAAAACTTACGTGAGTTAAACTGATACATTATTATATCATGAATGGGTAGAGAGTCTTCATCATCCTTATAGTCCTTATCCGACTTAAACGCCCGTTATTGCGTTTTTGCCCAAAGTCCACAAGCTGGATAATATTTACGAAACCTTTACTACTAAAATAACCTTCACCTTGACATAGCGCAGAAAGAACGAAAGAGAAAAGAAGTGGATTATTTCGTACATATCTTCTTTGTAAATGGTTGATTAAAATGGACCTGCATTCACTATTCGAGCGTGTTCATATTTAAACAGTGCCAGTTCATCGTGTAAAATAAAAAGCGGACGTGACGTCAGCGCCGGGGCTTTTACTACGAGCGGGGTTTTCGGCTGCTGGGTGTCTGAATTAATGAAATGGGTCCTAGGTTTTTCAAGAAACGTATGTACATATGTTATGCTATGTTGTCTTTTTTTAACATGGGATGGAATTGGAAATTTTAATATACGTACATGAAGAAAATCCTGTACGTAAATATATACTACAGAAAGACTATAAACGGAACGTAAGTAAACAAAGCTACATAGAAATATATGTAGCAACGTCCAAAGCAATGAGACAGTGACTAAAGCACGCTACACTTGATAAATTTGAAACACTTTTAAAGTTGATTGCACACATCCAAGCACTGAAATGGCCACTTAACGAAGTGTACTGTACGGTGTATAGGGCCCTTTATTTCCATTTAATGTTAGCAATTGAAACTGTTCGATGTACCAACTAAGACTCATATACTGAGGTTGTACACTACAAAACATTACATTAAACAATATACGTACGTGCGTGCTCCAGACTTTATTTGCGCCAAACAGAAGCTACGTGCTTCCTGCTCGATATGAAAGGGGCTCTCTACATTTATCCGCACACCATCCTACTGATATATACGTTAAATATATGCTTAAAATCTAGCAAATTAATTTTATTGAAAACTCAAATTGCTTTTCTAGTCCGACATTATTGGTTAACATCGTACAAAGGCGACGATTATTTAAAGAACTCTAATATTTAAATCGAGTTTTCAAACCATATACTGATAGTCCATCATCATCACCATCATCATCATTATGAATTCTTGTATCCTTCCAATGTTGAGCACTGGTCTCTTCTAGAATGCGAGGATAGATACTCCCCCGCAAAACAGTAATGTACATACGTGACATGTGCACCTGCAATGCATTCGGAACTTGTTCAGAGCGTGCGAGCGAGACAGCAACACGTGTTCACGCATATCCGCATTCCGCACAATAGCTGGAAAAGTGCTATACATTTCCCTTTATTTTAAAATGTACGTTCCGAATAGCTACTCGAGTAGGACGAGCAAGGATAACTTATTTCGAAATTTATATCGTTAACTGAGTTTTGAACGCGACTGTACAATGCGATTCTATACTTCGTTTCTAATAATAGTTTAAATTAAATTATACCTTTCAATACCTACCTATCTTCAGGCTATTTGGTCACCAAGTTAGATTAGGTCACCATCTTAGAGTGCTTGTCATTTTGTAATGTGAGTAAAGTCTATCACCTAGCTCTGGCCAGCAATACAAACTAATCTTTAAACTATCTTATTCTAAGAGGTGAGCCATGATGATAAAGCACATAGAATTGTATTAAGTAAGCGCTAACCCGTAATTGTAATTCGATACAATGTATCAATTTCGTGTTTAAAATGCTATTCTAATAATTCCAATTATTCCAGCTTTTTCACTATAACAAATATTCCAGAAACTCATCACAATCAGTAAAAAGTGCATTCAACAGTATGTATTACTATCTGCCTACCCTCGCCCGGTACCTGTCGCGGCGATATGTAGATAATTATATTTTAACCGTTTCTTTTAACGGATTCTCATGTATGTAAATACATTTCGGAAACAATCCAAAATGTCAACGACATTATCGTGTAAAAATGATTTTTACCAATGTTATTTTTTAATAATTTCCTATTTACTGATAATAAGTAATACAATTATGGCAATCACTAATACAAGTTAATGGATACTTTCTAGGCAAGCGTTCCACATCCTAAGGCTGCCATTGGGTGAGATTGTAGTCAAACGCGAGCCTGTAACTATTAAAATAATATCAATACGTATTGCACACGGAAAATGTTCAACGACTTCGAGATATATTCGACGCATTCCGGACCATTTTCGACACGTTCGAGATTGTTCGACGCGTTCGAGTGAAGTTCGAGTCGTTTTCGCTGGTGTGCTTGGCCGGCTCCGGTAGATAGCGCGTGTAGCGGCGGGCACGTATCGTATCACGGGTCGGAAGCCGGGACGCTTTGTGGGCCGGCCATTGTCGCGACAAGTGCTTTCACCTTTGAAGGTACACCTCGTTCACATTAGGATACATAGGGATAATTTTTATGTTATTGAAATTCCCGAAAACTTGTATGCACGGTACGGATTAAATCATCCACACTTAGTTCTTCTCTTATATACATATATTGTGTCTTAGAATCTATCACTCACTATCACTATCAGCCCATCTCAGGCCACTGCTGGAAATAGGCCTCCCCAAAAGGGGGTTTATACCCGTAATCTCCACGCTGGGCATGCGGGTTGGAGATCGCAGGGCACGGCTTTTCGCACCGCCGACACTGTTGCCCGTCGGCGGCCAGGGCATTTAGCCGTGCCTATTGAGGCTGCGCTACACCGCAATCAGCCGGTCGCCAGAGCCTCGTCTATTATAGCAGGGTGTACCACGTGCAGGTGAGGTTGGCTCGGGCTCCAGAGATGGTGGTTAGAACCCCTTACACCCCGTGTCTTAGAATAAACGAATAAAATAATAGTTAGTTGTTGTTCCTAAAAGCCTTGCGAAGCGATATTCTCATTTGATGGAAAACCTAAATCTAATCATTACACAGATTTGTCTATCAAAATGGCACAGATGTTAAATATAGGACGATATTGACATGAATAAACCCCGCATCATGTATTCCTTAGTCCTATATAAATAAGACTATCATACCCATTTGAGCGTCCTTTAACAGAGGTAGCGGCACGATCTATTCACTCAACGAATGACAGCACAGTCGCCTAGTTGGCAACACTATCGCTTAGATAGAATCACTTATCTTTCACAGAAAGTTTTGCAGACAGATAACTCTCTAATCAATAGTACTAAGTGAGAATATCTCTTGTTAATCGCAAAGTAGTATACATAGGTACATATGTAACAGAATACCGACTACTAGAGTACTATAATTATGTTGATAGTTCGAAAATTCGAAATCAGGTCAATAGGATAATGTACTATCAACAAGATTATTAAATTGGAAGAAAAATGTAGTCAAAATGTGTACACACATATAAAGGAAACGTCTAGAACTTGTCACGGCGCAAAATGGCCTGTCATTTCAAGGAGCCCGATGTATTGTTCGCACATGTCAGTAATACAGACGGTGTGCGTTTTGTGTATGCTATAATAGCTTTTATAGATATAATGTTAAAGGAAAATGTCCTATGAAGGCTTTGACAAATGATGTCGAGTTCACATTGATGGTTGTACTGGTCTTTTATATTAACGTATTAGCTGCAATCGATACTATAATCGTTGGGGGATTATGGTGTGGAGCTGAAGAGCGTCATAAATAAAAACATTTTTAGCTAGACATCCAAAAAAATATTTTTTTTATAAAAAACCAAAATTACCGTGCCGCATAAATTCAATCGTTTTGTCTATGTGTGTAACAATTTTGACTCGTCTAGGTACATATGTCTCCTAAGATATTCATAACTGCGTTTCTGCGTTAACATATGTATTTGTTCTTTAAATATAAACAAGGAATCTCTATTAGTTCCAAGTATTAATATGAAAATGAAAATGTGTTCCATCCTTCAGCATATACATTTTCCATACATTCAGCAACCCAGAGAAGTATACATGTGACCATTTCTATAGAAATACATAGGTATATGGACCGAAAAATTACATAGATCAGCGAGTGACATAGACTTATTAATTCAGACAAACGTTCTTGTAGGACTTTCGTAGGACGTTACTGTAGGACTGAAACTTAGGAAAACACCGCTGAACTGATTTGTAGCTGAAGATAACTTACACCGTAGGAACTAGAGCAATTTATGTAGACAACATTTTAAATTTTAATTCTAAAATAACAGTTTTAACGAGGAAATATCATAATTGATAGTCTACTCGAATTTGTAATATTCTTCAATATGTATTTTTTTAAGCCGACTACACTGTTAGTTATTTGGATACCTTTAGCATTTCGATATTCTAAACGCCTCTTTGAAGAAAACATAATCTCGACAATCAATTTTACAAATGCGAAAAATCCCATAAAATTATAACGTCGTCAGTGCAACACAATCTCCAAAATCTCAAAACGTCATAAGTATCTAAAAATAGACTTTATTTCTTAAAACACAGCGTTAAATATCGCGCGAGGTCAAAAATAAAGCGGGCTTGAACGATTAGCGGGTATATCTATATTTGCAAGCTACCCCCGAAGAGGATGAGCAGATATAGAGGGATATACGGAGGGATGCTGCACACCCCTTATGTTTCATTAACGACGGTTTTGTAGCCGTAATAATATCTAGACAGGAATATTAAAAGTTTACTTATAGATTTTAAAATTTAGTTGACGAGTCAACATTCTCCGAAAATAACATGCGTCTAGAAAAATAATGGTGAATATAGAACAAGCATGTCAAGGTTATAAGGATAGATATATTTGACACTCGGTGCTCCCTGCCGGCTCCTCTCGGTTTAGCTTGGCACCTACACCCACCTGCATAGCATATCTGTTATGTGATACTTTTATCTACCATTTTTCCTACGCGTCGGACACATCGGTGTTTACACAAACCTCCTCTCATTTTCACACAAACACTCCAATATCATAAAAGCCAATACTAAAAAATATTAAATTAACACGCCTTATTCTATGGTGCGATGTATATACAGGTAGGCGGCCCAAACTCCTCTGGTTACCCCTTAAAGGAAATTCAGTCTTAATTTTGTGTTGTGTTGACAATGAGTTCTCGACACTTCTACAGCACAGACAGTCTCGCGGCAGCGTGGGCCAGGAGCGTCGACACAATGACCCCGCGTAAATCTCCTCGGGCGCGCCCGGACACCGGAATTCATAAATTATGATTCACTTGCTCACTGAAAACCTTTTTTATGGTAACGCTTATTCGGTGAAAAGCCGTCGCTTTTATTCCACCCGTTTGTCGCTTAGCGCGGTAAGTTCTCGTTTTTTAACCACGCGTGCTCCCAAAGTATTATTAGCGAGAACGACGTATGTTTGGTGTTTTTAAATTATTTTATGTATATAACATCTAAGTAGTAACTGAGACGGGAAAGGAAATCAGAAAGCAGAACTCATTGTCAGTGAGACTATAACACTAAAGAAATTGAACCGCAATAATATCTTGGAAAATCTTCACACATAACCATCTGATAATAAACTAAGCATCAAGAGAGTTCGTGTTGTGGTAACCAGACAACTGATAAACTACGTACAAACATATGCTTATATATGCATATAATTAAATACTTATCCACATGTTTTTACACGCAGCCAAGTGATATTTAATTTTAAAATGCATGTTTGTTATGTATGAAGTTAAAATATATATGCTCTCAGCAAATATGTACACAATTTGGAATAATCGTACGAATACATCTTGAAGTCTATCGAAAATTCGCATATATTTTTCATCAGGTTATACAACTCATTTTCGCACATTACCGAAAAAGACGAAATCCAGTAGGAGCAGTTGACGCAGCGTTTTCTATTAAGGGAAAATAAAAATAAAAAAAACCGTCCGGTTCATCAGAACCGCCGGATGAATTTTTAATCCGCCATCCAGACTTTAAGTGCATTTTATAAACGACAAAAGCATTGACAGGCTGGCATTTTCATGGCAACGTGTTCAACATAAATCCGACATTTTATTGTGCATTCTTATGTGCGAGGTTATTGCGAAATACATCAACATGTGTTGTAAAATATGTCAGCAGTGCATAAGAAGGGGTTGAAACATAAAAGCTATGTCTCACATAGTAAATACACGCGGTATACTTGTAAATTCGAAACGGTATATACAATAATAAAATTTACGAACTGTGAGGATATTCGCGTTCGCTTTTTACGGGGAATAAGTTTACGATTCTCTGTTGAGGGTACGTGTTATAAGCGACCAGCGATTGTTCTGTGTAAGGATTTAAGTTAAGGAACACGAGGACTTAATACAATTAGCATTCTCTCTTGATTAAACCTGGATGAAAGCGAACGTGTGGTAGGCACATAGAACATAATATTTATTAAATACATATATACACACACATAAGCGTAACTACAAGCCTCTAACCCCCGAAGGGGTAGGCAGAGGAGTGTAGTGCACTCCTACATTTCACCACTTACGTTTAAGTCCCGTGGAACAGGTGGTGAGCCTATTGCCATATACCGGGTACAGATCCCGACTCCGAGTTACTGATAGAAATTCTAAATTAGTAAATCCAATAGTATCCGACCCGAGACTTGAACCCAGAACCTCCCGATCGGCAGTCGCCCTTGCAGCCACTCGACTAACGAGGCAGTCACACACACATTTCTAATTACACAGACATACTTTTAATGATCATACACATTTTTATAAATAAATATATGGTACGTGAATGTGTATTTGTATTGATTGTGTATAACAAGCTATTCTGAAGATTAAAAATAGTATGTTTGTAAACTATTACATAGGCGATATAAAATAAGTAATTATAAAGTTTTTGTGACTTTATTCACATATCGTTGTTAGCGTCATATAACAAATAAAATGGCGACTAAAGTTTTGCTTTACTTTCAAATGTTGTTAATAAATGCAATCCAAATTGAAAGTCAACATATAATCAATCTGTCAGACAAGATTAGCTGTCAACAACCTATTATATAATCTATATAACCTATTATAAATAATTCCCACGATACAAACTGTAAACTGAATAACTTTTTTTACCAACTAATCGCTTTAAGTCTATATTATGGACCGCGACTTTTCAGTTGAAAGAACTAGTGACGAATGACGAATCAAGGGGGTGTCGCTGATGATGGCTGAACGCGGCGCGTGTCAGCAGTAACCTCCCCAATAAAACGCACATAAAATTCCTCAGGATGTCACTACTGGATAGAGTCGGGTGAATATGGAACTAGAAGATTATTGTTACTATTTTCATATTTTATTTGACGTTGGATGCGGCAAGCCGAGGACAGGGCGTAATTGAGATGATAGAGGGAGGCCTGTGTCCAGTAGTGGGCTGAAATAGTTTGATCATCATGATGATCTTCATAATATGCTGTCAAAAATATTCTATTCATTGTTTTTGTAGATAATTCACACTCACTTCTGTTACCCCTAAGATAAATTATTTAAAAGTTACCTCTAAAAATGTTCGTAGTCGTAAAATATTCGTATAAAAAATGTTGGCAATATCATAAACACATACATACATATATATTATGATATGATAAAACTTTTTTATCAAATTAAAGACTGTGAATCAATTTCATTAAACATTATTCCGAAAAAAAACTTAGGTAAATACTTCCCAAAGTTACCAGAAAAAGTAATTAGTTGAGATTCAGATCTCAACAATCCCGTTTAACGAACATGAAAGTTCAATATTATCTTATTGTTACCAGAAACGGTGTAATTAATTCTGTCACATTTAATAGTCGGAAAGTTAACGCGATATAATATATTCTCTCTTTGTAAAGCTATCCGCTATGACAATGCTTTTAAACTTTGTGACGTTGTGTCAATCATCAGAAAAGAACATTACGGTTGAGCAAAATTCATCATCATAATTATCAACCCGTTGATCGCTTCACCAATATTCAAATGGCTTTTGTTTAAAATAGAAGGGTTAAAGTATGATAAATGTGCCGAGATTGCAGATATCACACGCCTTGGAGAATAAAATGAAGAACGGTAAAATATTCGGACTTATTCACAATATTTAAATTAATACAACAAAAATAGTTAATGTTTGAAACACATATAATTATTATGTATATTATTAGTATTTTCTTTCAAAAGACTTATATTCATTCGGCTGTAATGAACCAAGAACCTAATGAGTCACAGTTTTCAACGAAAGATAAGCCGTTTACTTCCAAGCACTAATGACCATTCGGCAGAACCACCCCTTTTGTGTTGCCCGTAAAGATATATCTCCGCTTTTTATCGCTAGAGGGCGTTTAAAAAACACTCCACTTAATTACTTTAGGGATCCCAAAAAAACACCATGAATCATATTCAATTTACAATGAAGTCATTATGAAAAGCTGACAGCGTTTAAAGAATATTTTATTCAATTTTAATCAAATTGAGGGTAGATATGATAAGTGAATATCGTAATACAAGTTAAATGAACAAATATAAAATCTACTGTCAACACACATATATAAAACATGGGGTCCTATATGATACTCAAGCACGTTTAGTAATTTAGACTACATGAATGCCTAAACGTCATTTCGTTTAGTAAAGCGACAGAAGACACTAGTTAATTGATAAATTACTATAATACTATAATACATTCCTTGAAACTAATTTATTCCATAATAACCAAATTAATCAATTTAAATCTCAGTTAACACTTAACGATCAACTGCAAATATCAACATTTTCATCATTCCTTTTTTGTAAAATGTATGCAGGCATATTTCAATGCTCAGCTGAACAGTCAGTTTCACTAAAAATGCACACTTGTTCACGATTTCTTTCTTTCCATCTCTCTTATTTATAAGCTATATTATGACTGGCGTACCAAATACTCTTCCGAATATTCAATCATATTATGAATTGTGCTATTACACCTCTGATTATACGAGTACGTTAAAATCTACGAGGACTTAAGTGGGAATTTGTAAAGTTGCGCTCGGCGCCAAAACTTTCCAAGCAGATTCCAATATCATTATTATCAAAAATACGTACACGAGAACAAGTTTTGTGTGTTGTAAGTCCTTCCATCTTATATATATCACCGAACTTATACTAAACGTAAAACAATTCAAACAAATAACATAAAATCACGCTTGTATTTCCCTGAAGAGGTATCCAGAGGAGAATACTGCTTTCCCACGATTCACCTGTTACATTATACGTCCCACCATGTAATAGAGAGATAAGATTATATTTATGGAACTTCTTATTGATTGTTTTGTTTTATTCTAAAATAATTTAAATAATGTAAACATCTGAAAGCTAAATTGAATGTACACAACTGTAAACAAACTACTTATACACGTTGAAAATTATAGAAAGCAACATGTATTTAAAGCTTTAGTATATTTTGAAAATAGACCCATAGATTGTCCCATACAAAAAGTAACAGATTTATGTCTGATAGCATTAACAATGAAGCAGGGCACAGAACACACGACCACATACATCTGGGGTGATTGACGCTAATTCAACGCTTCATTGGCGTCAGCGTTTCAGACCTTCGGGAAACATTTAATAGCTGTCATCATCAGATCCGCAATAAACAGCAATAGATGCTAACTTGTTTATCAAACTTTCAAACATCAATTAAACTGGGCGAAAGTAGCGCCATGAGCGATTTGGGGAATTAAATTACCCAAACTTGGTTCTCCAGTTCTCCCTCCAACAATTAAATACGGATCAAAGTTGACGTGGTGTATATATTTTTCTATTCCGCCAGCGAGAAAAGGCGGCGATAAAAATAAATTATGGTTTTTAATTTCGTTGGCAGTGTAACGATGCCCTACTTAATGACAGCGTGCTGGTTTTATTGCGCGGTTTCGACCCGATTCAGTGATACAACGCTCTATTTGATATTAAAGGGGAGAGCAAGAGTTGTTATGGATCTTTTTTGTTTACAATCAAGAAGCTCTAATAATGAGCATTATGTATATACATACATATCTTTACTTTATATAAAAGTATATACATGCGTATCGTTCTTTACTGAGTTCCTCCCAGGGTTGGTAGAGAGCATTTATATAGTGATATATATAAAGTCTGATTCGACCATCGATGTATATTCCGTTATGTGTAAAATAAGAAACTCCCAAACTGCCAAATTCTTGCCTTTATATTAATATATTTACATATAAACTATGGTATATATTGTAGTAGTTACAATAGGGTATTATACCTTCTTGGTTTGCAATATCCATAAAAGTCTGTACATATGTATGTACACACACGTCTGCAACGACCGTTCTCGAGTATCGAAATAACCGCCGATGAAATATGTATGGAAAAGACCCGTTGTTCAACTTATTTGTTCCTTTGCATTGGCTCCGCGAGCTACTCTATTATTTGTGTTTTCATTTCCTGAAATAAAACATCCATACAAGACTATATTACCTAGGTCTTTATTGTCGCTGCATCATTCTCTTGTAACAGTGAAATATAGCAACGTTATTCTTATTATGTTATTGAACATTATTATATTATTACGCGAGGTCTCTGACAAGGTAAGCAGAGTGTCAAACATCTCTAGCCTTCTATACCTGACGTACTTCTTGTACATTAATGACTCTTTATATATTGTGGATCTCGGAAATGAACACCAGGACGTCAGAAATATTGTCATAGTCTGCAATTTCAAAAAATATATTATTATTGTTTATGTATATTATAAGTAATAAAATAATTTTCAAAGCACGTGAAATGGTCTAATGATATATTTTTTGCATGAATCATAAATGCGCTGTACCCCAATCACAATGACGCAAGTATAATATCTTAGTACTTAAATACGAGACTTACCCCTTTATATCGAACCTGTTAAGTTTAAAAGAATCTACGGGATGCATCAGTTATCAAAAAGATAAATTATCTATAAATGCAGAAATAGAGTTTACGAAATATAGTTACTTAACCCACTAGAAGTTTTCCTTCATTACACCCCTTATCTGAGTTGCATCTTTATCTCTCGTGCTCACCCCATTAACCCCGTCGCGAGGTAATTTATCATAATGTCATCAATCTTAGAGAATGCAGTGACGATTAGGACTCCTTTAGCAGACGAGTTTTTAAAAACCGCTGTGTAAGGTACCTGTTGAACAAACCGCGACAAACAAATAGTTGAGTAAACCGAGATGAGGGTACTCCAATAATTCACAGGAACCATTTAGAACCCTAATTTAACCAGGTCGCTGAGACTGCAACCTTAATTTCCTTGATAATATAAAAATCTTCATGAGAGAAAACTCATGTCCAACTATAAATCGGTTTCCGATGATCTGTATGTTTATACATTTTGACAGTAATTTTGACGTAGGTAGCCTACTCGTACAGTTGTTGTAGACGAATAAAAATTACATATTATTCTCAATACATCTTACTACATTTTTAAATCATATAATATTTTAGTGTAGCACATGGATTGTGTGAAATCATAAATAGATAAATATTCCATTATATATCGAAACACGATGATGAAATTTAAAGTTTAAATACTACCGTTATCTTAAACTTTACTTAATGGGTGTTGTTCCAGTGTATTGCTAGACATAGTCCTCCTATATACATCAAAAAGGAATGTAAAAATAATTTTATTTCTTATATCTGTTATTAAATTTATTTTACTATTATTTCCAAAGCGATAAATCGCTCATCGCTTATCGTTCCAGGTCATGTCACGACTGATGCGCAGAGCAATAAATCTGTATTAACTGAAGAATTTTAAGTTCTCTTTTGTTAGTTTCTTTAAAATTTAATTTTTAAAATATTGAAATAATGTTATGTACATACATTATATTGACTACTTCTGCGTGGAGTAGGTACAATTGCGGCTACTAATAAAAAAATCCCGGGTTCGGAAAAAAGCAGGACTGGTACGTATTATGTCAAGTTTGTACGTATTTAGTAAATAAAGCTTAATAGCAACATTGTTGTTATGTATATAACTATTCAATTGAAAGCAGATAATGCTATCGCAATACAAGAACAAGCTACTGATTAAATGTATATTTTTCAAGATAGTTTGAGTAGTTTCGGACCTATTCGAGGTCCTTCTTCATGAGCTCCCGCCGATCGATTAGGTTCAAAGCGAGTCGGATTATCTCAACAATCACTCGGAAGTAAAATTATGATCCATTTTAATAAAGTATTTTTTTTAAAAACGTTTAGTAATAGAACTGATTGCTATTAACCTTGAAGAGAAAGAAACAGAATAAATGTTTTCCGGAAAATTATTATATAAGCTTAAAATACAATTATTACAATTATTCTTGCAGATTTAATACATATACTTGCAGATTAATTATTCAAGGGATGAGATATTTTCTGGAAATCCCATTAATCCCTCTGTCCATTTTTATAGACAATAACAATTCGGGCTTTATTCGGTTACGACCTTAAGCATGGACAAAAAACTGCACAATATTCAGTGTATTCAAAAGTAGATTTTATTCCATCATCACGCCAGGTCCGTTACGGTGTAGGTTATGAGCACCGTAACCTTAACTTTACGTGCTTATAAGGTGTTTATAACTTTATCATTCCTTCCTTTTCTTTATTTCATGATACGATATTCAATATATATTCATACATTATTTACATCGAAGCATTTGAGGTAACATAAGAAATTTTAATGCCAACACTTGTTCACACTTCAGC
>DWMG01001140.1:0-16078 GCA_018244855.1 Elbella merops
GTTTTTCGAGATATTTAGTCTAGTTTCCGTTCTGTACGAGGTCATCAGAAGCTATCGACGACCGCATCTGGGTCGCGACGGAGGCTACCACTGCGGACACTAAAACCACAAGGAATGTTCCGGAAAAACACATCTGAGTGAAGTTGGTAGATAATTTAATCATGTATGAATGTATTAAACATTTATGAAACTTAGTAGTATAATACCATTTTGATATTTTTTGTTTGTTTTAATAACTGAAATTTTAAAAAACAAAAATATAATCCTATGATTTGCAATCGCAATAAGTAACAAAATGAAAATGTACTTTAAATAATATGACATACTCCATATATACTTTTGTTTACGATCAATCCATCTGTTGTATTACACGATGATATTTTAATACTAATAATATTGAACTTACGCGTAGGTACAAGAGTATCCAAACAATAGCCGTTAGTCATCCTTCGGCGCAGAGGAGGTTGCGTCAGACTGGGTCAGGGCGCAGGAATGCCGGCTAATTGACAGATTGCCGAGGACATCAGCGCGGGTCAATTAGGCCATACGTTGCTGAGCTTTTATAAGCTCGCTATTGTTGCTAGGCAACGCGAATACTTGTTATTTTCCTTTGCTGGGCTTTTCCATTAGAGCGCTACCTGAGTTTGTTCTGAGTTCCGTAAACATTTAGGTACTTTAACACCGAATTTTCACTATAACAATGAAAGAAAGCTTTATGAAGAATTTTCCGGACAGTAAGTTCAGCATAATACTCAATAAAGCGTGTCTTGTCTATGTGGTTGGAGGGTCCCCCGGTATTTGATTCGGACTGTCTATTCTATTTACCATTTTATATGCATTAAATATTGGACATAGAATATACATACAAGTATAGAAATATATTATTGTGTATTTGCCACGCGATGCTCGCTTCCTATCCCATAGAAGATCTGGTGTGAGAATTTATATTCTGTGGTGTGAGAATTTATATTCTGTGGTGTGAGAATATATAACAAATATGTATACATAAATTGTCTAATTCTGCCCTAGAAAAATAATTTAAAGATAAAATTTACCTTTCTATACAAACATAAAGTTAACAGTAATAAATGTCGATAGCGTTTATAATTAGTCTTCGTAAATTAATTATAAACTCTTCTTAATTTAAAATAAAATGACACACTTAAATAATTTAGACCTCTTATTCATATAGATCGGTTGGAGAGTTCAGTTATGAGTGGTCGCACGCCGGGGATAACAATGGCCGATGATATAGATAGATAAGCCCAAGAGACTCATTTACATTACGCTCGCAGCGACGCGGATATACGTGTAATTTGTACCTTACCTCTGTACTGCCACGCAGCGCGCCCCGAACTAAATGCTAAACCATTCGAACATTCAATCGAGCGTGTACATTTAAATTAAAATTTATTTGATTAAGTAATCTAGCGTGTGCATTTAAATTAAAATTTATTTAATTTAATTTATGTAAGTTTGGTCCTCTGTTCGACGAAAGTGGACATTCGATCTAGTGTATATATTTCAGTTCAAATTTATTTAATTAATATTTGAGTTCGATCTTCTGTTCGAGCAGTGTGGACATTCGATGTAGCGTATATATTTCAGTTCAAATTGATTTAATTAAATATGAGTTCGATTCCCAGAACGAGCAAAGTACTGTTGGGTTGGGTGGGAGTGTCCTACACGTCTCTGTACTCCATTCGATAAATATATGCGTGATGTTATGTAAAATTTATCACGGAATATTTTAAAATCACACATTGTTACACAGACACAATTTATTATCAGTATAAATAGATATTAAACGTTCTCGACAAATTAGTCTCATATGTTGCTGTTAAGTATTAATAAATAAGGCTTTATATTAAAATAGGTGAATATTAAAATTTCCTGTGTCGTGAATGTCAGGGACATTCGTGCAACGACAGTAAAATGAACAATTAAATCCAGAAAATATGTTTAAATACACCTTTCATTAGTATATCTTTCATAACATCAATAAGGAAATCGAACTAAGAACACTATACTACTGTAAAGCATGACGTGGTAACCAACGTGCAAAGGGATCGTCAAATGGTTTCAAAAGTTTAAACTCAGCGACCCACACTAAGACTACATGTGTCAGAAGGTGACAACTTAGTATAGGCGTTTAAAACCTAGTTAACATTAAGATTAAGGTTGGTAAACTTTCATTTCAAGACTTAATTTTTTTTTACTAGTGTGACCACCCCGCAGATATGTTGAGACTTTCTGAATTCTGATTTTCTTCAGATGACCTAAGAATCTGATGATTTAATTCTAATCTAACAACTTGCAGTGGTAGGCAATCATTTTGTCATCATAAACAGACCAATCAATTTAATAAATATTTTTGCAAATAATAAATTATATTATATTATAAATTTTTTTTAAAATAAAAAACGAAATACCCAAAAATATAATTCAGAACAGCTACACATAATCCGAAAAATTCATGTATTATTAAAATTAAAAATAATTATTAATTTAGTATGAAAAGTGAATTAAACACCCATATACCAGTTATGAAGCACAGACAGCACTAAGCGTCTACGAGTTCAATACTTAACAGGCGCTTATTGTTATAGGTGTGACAGCTCGCCGCACGTGTGCCCGGTCACGGTCGGCGGTAACGATTAATTTATTCACAAATTAGCTGTTACTGTACCACGTTACACGATCAGATGACGTTAACCCTATAATTGTTGTTTCTAAATATATAGTAGATGAATTTGATGACGTAATGTAATTTTTCAGTTCTGTGTACGATTACTTGAAGAGAAATCTGTCTAACGTCGTTTTCAAAATATGGTGCGCAAGAAAGAGCGGGCGATATGGTTTTTTTTTTTTTTATTTTAGTGCAGTGTGCTAATTTTTATATAAATTAAAATAAAGTTAGGTACTGTTTTAAACGATTCATCTTAACAGTAGCACGGCACATGTAATCAATTGCATACAATATTTTTACAAAACCAATGAAACCACCCACTGAATTACGTAGATACGTGCCCACAATAAGCTCCAATGCACAGATTACCCAAATAATACCTTTAAAGGTTCACATTGATAACATTCTTTATTAATGTATTCAACGGCAATAATTATGGTTTACACGGCCCTTAGCATTTACCAGTGATGTTTATTACTTGGCACCACAAAGCGCTACATCTCCGTGGGGTCATCAACTCGGATCCTGCTTTTGATTTTGTAACGATTTAGCTAAACGTTATGCAACAAGGGCTTTGTGTCGAAGTATTCTATTCAATCACTCGTACTAGAGATGTCGTCATCATTAATTTATCGACAATCGATAAATTATCTTCTAAAAATAAAAACACGGTGTATTTATATGAAATTGGAAACGCATTGATTGCTTACCTAAGCGACTAGTTTATGAGAATAAAAGGTATGAGATCATATGAAAATTTCTTGCTTTGTACAAATTATATGATATATGGTATATTTATTAAATGTACAACAATAATCATCTGGTTACTACAGTATATGATTATCAACCTCGAAACAAACCAAACATGACGTTTAAATGAACGGTTAGCAGTAATTATGTCATAGTAACTTTAACATATGAAATTTGTTGATTATTTGGCATTCAGTGGACTCTACCTACGCATGGTGACTAATAACAAGATCAATTTAAAGCGTTTTTTATTAAAACCAATTGCTAAACTACCACTGCTTTGCGTACTTTAGCTAAAACATCTTAAACATATACGAGCAAGAAATGAAAAAAGAACTAATTTATCGATATGATCGTCACATCACTGGAGACAGCACCATACATATCACAATGGCAGATAGCCGCGTCACTAACAATACCGGACAACGTTGTGATGCATTAGCCGAGATAAAGTAGGAATCTTAAGCAGAGAGATCACACACGCAACGTAATGAGGGCGTACGTACGGACCATATTGTACCATCGTGATCTTGAAATAATTGTAACGTGCGGCTCTTTCGTACTTCCAACGATCTGTGCGCGGCGACTGTACATTTGTGACGTGTGGAATATCGCATTATTAATGCACATAGAGCCAAAATTTCTCTAATAATAAAATGAAAAAGTAGACAATTTGATATAAAAAGATGTGTCTTTTTTATGTAGTAGTTTGAAACATTGTAGTGATCACATTGAGCACATTTTTATTAGCACATCACATTTTAAGCACATTTTATTTAGACAGGAGCATTTGCCCTTTTAACTTTGCAATCGATATCTAACGTCCACGGCCTCGTTGGTCGAAAGGTTGCAAACGGCACCGCCGATCGGGAGGCCCTAAGTCGAAATCCTAGGTCGGATACTACCGGGTTTTTGTAGTTTAGAATTTCTAGTAGTGACTCGAAATCTGGATTTGTGCAATACACTAACCCCTTATCCATGGAACTTAAACGAAAACTTAAACTATGTATCATATAACAAATTGTTTAGGTTTATAAATTTATTATTTTGAAATGTAAAGTTTTGTTCGTAAATATTTATTACCTAACAGTTGGACGTTATTCAAAATAATTTTAGTTTAGTTAATAATTAAAGTAATTTTATTTGACAGGCGCAATAAAGCAACAGTAGCACTAGTTTATAATTCACCCTCCCACTCGCGGAGTCCGGGATTCGAATCGCTGGCACGCAATGTTAACTTTACAAAATTATAAGCGCTTTACACTTCTCTGTAATGTATACGAAGCCAATTAACACTTACATGACCAGAATGGTTTATGGGATCGACTCTTCTCGTTCTGGAGTAGACCCGTTCTGAGAGAAGATCCCAGTATGTATCCAAATATATTAGAGCAATAGACTAAGTGTTGTGCCATCTGCGTATTCTGACTCCGCCATCAGCCAATACCTGACCTATTTGGTCATCCAACTTTAGTCTTCATCTCTTTCGGCACCATACACCCATTAACATTTAGTAGCTAAAAACCAAGAGCAAAACCGAAGATATTGCTTTATATGCTAATAATCATTATTACAAGCATGTTTCAGTTCACTGCTAAAGATAGGCCTAACCGGATGGGTTTATTCCTATAATCCCCACCATATCCATAATGTATTAAAGTGTTATGGTATACTCAATCTGCCATCGCCACGAAACGTACTGTTACATTGTGAAAACATATAATAACAATGCACAATTACAATATTTACGAGTTTAATAATGTATAACATACGTTTATGAAGCTTAACTGAAGCCGTGTCCTCAACAATCTGTCAATTAGCGGCACACGGCCGGCGACCTAGCCACTGCAGCACTGGCGCAATCACCTTTCTAACGGAGGATGACTAATAATCATTGTTACACTTATATATGGCCTTAACCCCTTAAATAATATAGAGGGGATGTTTATATTGATCGTGATATTTATTAGAATGTTATACCGATACCTAAATGCACCAATATTGACAAAGCGCCTTATTATGCCTTGTTTCAGAATGTAATTAAATACAGTTAATATCGACCTCATTAATATAATTTTTATAAGAGCATAACATTATATGAGTCATATTTACTGTTAAGCTCACAAATTGGCGTTAGCTTTGTTTTTAAAAAAAAAGCGAGATCAATTTCCAAAATTATTGATATCAGTGAATAGACATTTTTTTGATATTCGTTACAGTCACCCTTAGTCTCTTCATTAGAAGGTTATGCATGCCAATAGTAGTTCCAGAATGCGCAATCTTTGTTCAGTGCCACACTATCCAGTTAGCCAACATACAATAGAGACACAAAGACCACCTCTGACCTCTCTAACTGGGTTTCCACCGGCATCCAAGAAATTATCCTTGTCTAATTTAAATATCGGTATCTAGTTAGTTATCCGGTCGTCATCAGCGATTAATTAACTTTAATTAAACATACAGTCTGTGTTTAGGCGCCACGAGGTGCGATTCTAAATGGCGCCGGGCGAGCTGATCGACACGAGAACCCCTACGTGACTCGCGATGCATTAAGATAACACATTACATATTTCACCGCATACATGCGCTATAATGTCTTCATTACGCTCTCGCGTATCGAATTATGCTAATGTAGAGCTAGACGAGCGCGCCGGTGCTGGTGTAGAGACGCGCGGTATCGCATTTAAAAACGAAACAATTTGAAAATCGCTCCCCCGCGGCGCCGCGCTGGGGCCGCGCGCTCCAGATTGGCAGAGTGAGTGACGTCCGCTGTCCTTATTGGTCGATAAGATTTGACAGATAAGAAATCGGCGGCGGTATTAAAGTGGATGTGTCTCGGGTATTTACGGCTTGTAAAAATCTACCAAACGGTATCGTCGTTACAAAAAGTTGGGTGCGCAGTGCTCTATCGGTTCCGGCGGACCGGTCTTTCGCATCTATCATGTGGGATTGAAAACATCTGTCGACATTGTTATATCGGAGAGTAATAGACATTATGATATAGTTAAGGGACGTATGATGTACTGATTATATAATAATGATTATCAGCTTTCAATTTAGCTAACGCGCTTTAGACATATTGTTAGAATTGTTAAGCCGCGGCTTTCCTTACAATTTTTTTATTTATAGAAAAGCCCAACAACACCCGACCCAAGGATCGAATCCAGGAACCTCTTGATCGACAGTCAGACAGGGGCAGTCTTTTCTTAAACATAATGTCAATAAAAGAAAGACAGTACCACTACTTACAATTGAAATAAGTAACTAAATGAAATTTAGCCAAAAGGTTACTACAATGTAAATTAAAATTGTATAATTCTGACTTCCACACTTGGGACCGGAATAGGAGTCTAACTGTGAAAACAATGCTCCTATAAAAAATATTGATGAACCCAAATTATCCAATATCATTCCCTTTTTTCTGAGACCAGTCAATCCTTTTGAAATACCCTGCCAGTCTAACTTGCAAGTTACATATCATCAACCATCAAGATACATATCATCCACCCATCCATCAGCTTCTATAACTTCACTGCCGGTGACAGAATTGCCGAAAAGTTTTCTTAAAGTCGTCAGACACTGTAATAAGAGAACGACCAATGCACCATTTACAAATACACGTGTAACACTCTCACTGTGAAAGAAGACCCGTATTCCAACAGAGGAATGATAAAAGGGTTGGAAATAAATAAATTACTTGATTCTGTTTACAGGTGGCCGTTTCTGTTCGTTCTCGCCTTGTATAGAACAAGTGCAGCGGACCTGCCTGGCGCTTCAGCAGTACGGATTTCAAGATGTGCTTACGATGGAAGTGCTACAGACCGAGCTGAAGATCACCCGTAGAATTGTATCCGTGAGGGATTTATCGTTCCTGAAATATAAGGTTAGTTAAACACAAGATATTATCTTATTTTAGAAGCAGTATATACACAGTCTCTTTCCCATATATGTGTATTAAAGATTCACGCAAAAACTAAAAATAATCAGATATGTACTTGCACATTTTATAAATACATACCTACATATATCTCCGTACATGTTTCCTTACATTTTATAGGTCTAGCACACTTTATTAATCTCTGCAATCTAACGATCAATATCTTCAGTTTATAATGGTTAAGAATGTTGCTCTAGCCGATTTGAGATAGGGCCTCGTTTTAAATACGTAAATATCGGTATGTAGGGCGCCCATTGACCTCTTCGGCGACACATTAACTCAGCTAAGTTACGACGCGGCACAGCTACGGTACAGGAATCGATCAGAGGCTAACAAGCCGATAATTGACAGAATACTAAAGTACCACATGTGAAGTATATAAAAGCTGAGCGCGAGATGCTTGCGACATGACTCCGCGCACATGTGGTCTATGCATCAACCTGACAAATATGGCAACGGTATCATTCGCGCATTGCAGCTTTAAACTTTCATTCGATCTAATCGATATGATAGAGAATCGATTCGATTGATAGTTACGACACTGGCCCCGCGCTGCTAACATGGGACCTGCAGAGGAGATCGATCAGAGACCAACAAGCCGATAATTGACAGAATTCTAACATACTACTTATGTGTTTAGTGATATTTACGACGTGGTTCATATAATGACAATGAAACGAACTGATGAAAATAGCAATTAATAAAACCTCAAACTTTGCAAATAATTAAGAATCACACATTTGTTTGCCCGTAACACAAAGATTCTGAAGACTGCGTTTTGGTTTCACAATTCTACTTGTCATTGTTTTTAAGATTTTTTTTTAACGGTAATCAATCGAATGTCTATCCCTAACCTCGTATACTCTCTGGTTCTAATCTTGTAATTTACCTAGAGGTTGTGTAGTTCCTACTACGTCATTTATTTTTTGAACTCTAATTTTTCGTTATTAATAATGATGTAGGTACAATAAATAATAATCGTTTGTCCCGTTGAAGTTGTTGTAAAAGGCAAGTAATCCCACATATAACACAGAAATATTTGTAAACCTCTACAAATTTGAAAGGTTCTGCGTAAGTACAACCTTGTGTGTATAAAGTGTGACGATTTAGTAAAACCACCTTAACTATAGGATAGAAAAAAACATCACTTGTCATTTCGGTACATATATACTCAGCTTACTCCATAACGGACCGGGCGTGACGATATAACAACAATAAGTTGAAAATGTTTCTTCCTATAGCAGGTTCTAATAAGACATCTCTATAAGTTAGCACCAAGTCAATACACCGAACCTAAAAATGTGGTGACGCGATACAATCTGTGCTAAGTAGAAATGGCAGTAAATAATAATGATACATTTAGAGTGTAGATAGCGCAATAGTATACGAATATGCAAATCAGCTTACAGTTAAGTAGTCGCTTAAACGATAAGATTATAATTATTTATTGATAAAAACCAATGACAGTGCAATATTTCAAAAGGAAAACTTAAATGTATAGAGACATATGCATAATTGTTCCGCATTCATTACTGTTTCAATTTCAAAATTATTTCAGGTGCAGCTAGCAATTTTATTACCGATGAGTTCATGAAAAATAAATACGGTTATGAAAAATAAACGCCATTAATTTTAACCATGTAAAACAAAATAATATCACGGCTGTATTTCTCCCAAGGAGTGGACAAAGGAATGCAATACTCCCACATTTCCTGTTATACGTCCCATAGAATTGTCATTCACTTGTCCTAGTACCAGAGTCTATGCTACTACTGAGCATTTCATGCAAGAAAAACTAGATAAAAATTTGCTCCACCCGGGTATCGTACCTAGAACCTCCTTCTTAACGGTCACACCACTAGACCAACGAGGCAGTCTAACATGTTACCAAATATCTTTTAACAATGTCTTTTATTTAACTATCGTATGGTGTCAGTGATAGCCGGTACAATATGAATTCGTATTTCATTCACATCCTCGCCCATTCATATCTGCGCCACGTTGACGTGAGCCTTCAGTGTCGTTTAGCTACGGTCTTCACGCCGACCTTTGCGCGGTACGTTTCATAACGCGAGTGCTGCCACCTAGCCACCTACGGCACCTCTAACGGAGGGTCTAGTTGTTACGCTCGGTGCACTTGACGTGTGTTGAGGCGTTAAAGCGAAATTAACACGCTGTATCGCTCCCAGTATTTCTATATTATGTTTAGTATTGTTTCTTGGATATCTTAACATATGGTATACATTATTACTCTTGAAACGTTTAATAATTAAACGTTAATATTGAATAGCGTTCCCAAGAAGTATTTTCAATTAGACACTGTTCGAATTCCTAGTACATACATATGTATGTTTGGTATACAAATTGACGTAGGTTAAAACCGCATCAGTAACCATTCGATTTGTATTGGATACTAAAAGACCTATCAGTTTAATAACGTCTGTCAGATCGTTGATGTAATGAATGTAATGTGGAGTCAATGACGTGTCTAATTGGACAGTCTTACAGATGAACGCTTTCGCGACTGCGCTCTCATGTAGGTATACATTTCCTTGGTTGTTATCTAATAATAATAATATAATGATTCCATGTCTCAAAACAAAAATATTACGAATACAACACTAGTACCTACGCAAAATGATAAAAATTGAAATTATTAGCCAAAAGGAAGCGGCTCAGCGTTTGCTGATCCGAGATCACTAAATGAGCAAGTGGTTTGGATCTAATTTAAAAAAATATATTAATGATGAAAACTGAACCATTCTTCTAGTATACTGTTGATATAGCTGATACCAATTTTAAAAATTTATAGCTGATACTAATTTTAAATATTTTAATGAGGCTCAAATATGTGCGGGTACCAAGTACTCTTTTATTTAGTACTGCAATCGTCTCATACATTGCCCAAACATTCCATACTGAATACTTCCAATACCTTTAGTACGCAACAAAATCCATTCAATCGAAATGAAACTCCTAACTTCATTGCAACTATGCAAACGTGATGTCATACACTGTCATGACGTCGAGCATGGAATTTTATATCCCCTTAATGATTGTTAATTACTGTTTTTTATATAGTAATTTTATCCCATTTACATTGTAAATAATCTACTTTATATTAACGTAACTTGACGCCTGTAATCCCCAAAGAGGTAGGCAGAGGAATGCAGAACACTTCCACGTTTCACCGGTTACATTTACGTCCCACTATGGAATAGGTGGTGAGCCTATTGCCATGCATCGGGCAAAATAGAAAATCTAAATTAGAAAATTTTGTAGTGTTCGACCCGGGAATCGAACTCGGGACCTCCCGATCGGCAATTGCACTTGCAAACAACACGACCAACGAGGCAGGTGCTTTATATTATGTTTAAAATATCCTTGTGTGTATAATATATTCTCGGAGTAAATATTTTTCTTTCTTTCTTTGTAAAAAACATTTCCACAAGTGGCGACGTGACGCCCATCAGGTCTGAATCGTCCTCAAGATCGATTTAGAATCGTTGATTTATCGCGTGACGGATGAAAGCGGATAGATATAAATAGTCCGCCGCGGAATCCGGTCGCGATTCTATTTCGATACACTACTGCTTTACAAACATTCTATTAACGACTGTTTATTATTAATAGAACAATAGGGATCGGACCGGCCTCGGTAACGTAACGTTACATAGGACTATTAGTCTCGACATCGTCAATCGATATTGTTGAACTGATTCGATACATCGATTGCCTGCTACGAGCGATTTGCCTATGTGTGCAATATGTATAGGTGTAATATATACGTATTTATATGCGTAAGTGTGTTTCATATATTGTGTGTTCAACGCAGCTTATACTAACTATAGACAGATGACGAATTGGAATGAGTCCAAAACGAATTATCGATCAAGAATCGATGTTTTTAAAGGTACGATAGGTAGGATATTAAAGGTAACTAGGTATAGGTATCATAGGTAATATGTCAATACATGAGTATTATGTTAATACATAAGTAGACAGTATAAAGATAAATTCGTCGCGAACAGCGTAAACTGAACTCCAAAGAACAGAGAGACTCGTGTAAATATGTCGAGCCGTGTACGTGTCGCTGTTGTCGTTGTTGACTGTGTAATATGCCAGTGTCAGGACGGCGATCGGTTCTCATCAAGTGTTATACAACATATACACATCTTCTATATAATTTAATATAACAGTCTTATGGAAAATATTACTAAGTCTGAATGAAGACAGTCGAAAGACTCATCTGCCATCCCTTCGTGTATTAAAGGCGTAATGTTACATTACGTTAAGACAGTAAAATTACATATGTATTCTTGAGACTATTCATACAATTATACATAATATTTAATGATTTGTATCATTACACCTGTATGCCGCGAAGGTTATGCCTCTCTCATGATTCCCAGTTATGTTAATGTCCCACTATGGGATAGAAAGTGAGCCGATTACTATACACCGGGTACGAATCCAGACTCCATGATACTATTGTTAATAAATCGGTAATTTTATGAGCCCATCATCCAGTATCCAGTAGTATCATCCGTATCTGTAATTCGTAATAGAAATTGCAATATAGAAAAAGCCAATAATACTTTGCCCAACGAGGAGATCGAGACCAGGACTTCTTTATTACTAGTCGCGATTGAAACCACTCGATAAAAGGGGTAGTGTGTATTTGTATGCACTTTAATTAAAGTAGAGTGTCATTTAAATAATTTCAATTAAGTTTTGTGTTATAGTAATTTATAACAATGTGTCCGCTTTAATAAAACAAAATACGACACGATCCCAAGGAAATGTTCTACATTTTCATTTCCATCCAGCAACACTGTTGCATACAATTTCACCTTGATGCATGTATTATAAAGGTTACATTAACGGTCAGTATTTTCGGCGTAAGGGTATCTAAGTTGAAGCGACCGTCATTCGGTTTTGTACTCTGCGCATTACACAATAGCGTCGCTTTTGGTCTGAGGGTTTCTTTGTTAGAATGTATGTTTTCTATAAATTATGGCTAAGCGAAACAGGTCTTTATTGTTAAAGGAGTACGGTGTACATTGGTATGACTCAGAAGGTTAATATCGGCGACATATCGGTCTCGCGTTCGCAAACGTCACGTTCGCCGTTTGTCGCGAACGGTCACGCTTCAGACGGTAGCCGAACACTTAGTGTTGACCACTGCTCGCGATAACCATATCGATAGTTCCACTAATGAATTACATGCTCCACTTTGCGATCGTTTTGTCCAGAACTTTGAATTTTATCGATACTTTCATAGTTGGTCAAATTAAAATCCTGGTGTGGTTACGTTTGATTGTTTCCGTTAAGCTTATGTTTATATACTTTTTATTCTATTTCATTAGTTGTACGGTTATCTTAAACTTTATGTTTATTCTGATTTTAATTGTTTACATAGTTAAATATAAATTTAAAATGTGCTACTTAAAGGTAATTAAGAAGTACCTTAAAACAATTGCTAAGATAAACTATTTACACTATTCTGTGCTGGTATAATAATATCATTGAAATTGTGTTGTGGTGCTGAATTATTTTAAACGATCTGTAATTCCAATAGCTTAATTTAACCACTAAAAACGGAATGTCATTATAAATCTCAACCTATTTGTTTAGCTAATTTACGGTAATCGGTACATATCGATCGATTAGTTCTCGACTTTATCGATAAAATCGCCGGCATGCCTAAAACAATGGCAAATTCAATCCGTGGGAAAATCAGTGAAGCTTTTTAAAATCTGTATGTTTCTTAAAGGTAGTGCTGGTATGCCCATACATTAGAGGTACACTATTAGTTTATGGCTTGCATTATTTTATGCCGTATATGTAAAATTACCTATTTCGGGGTGGCCCAGATAAGATCGTGTTTTAACGAACGGATAGTGGCGAGTTATCACGTAAAATTGCGTCTGGCTGGATTTGTGACTGAGTTACACAGTGCAGATTACGAATGTAAGTGGAAGTGCGAAATGTCCAATAAATTATTCGGTATTTATTTGGATGTTAGATTTGTGTTGCAATTGTAGACCTGTTGCAAGCAGTGTGGTCTACGTGCATATATGTCAAAATAGTGTAATGTTTGGTGGTTGGAAAACAATTTTGTCGAATTGTAGTATGCAGTGTAATTTTGGAAAGCTAGATGGTGCATGTTTTGAGACGATTCTTCAGTGTTGTGTTGTACTTTATGATGTTTTGCTTAAGAGATATCTTCGAACAATTATTACTGTATTGAACTGTAAGTAAAACAGAAAACTCTTACTCCTACCCTCTTGCAGTCTTCATTCTACGAGTATTCGTATAATTACTCGCATAGTCGATGTCAAATAAATCTTAAAATGGATGTGGATATGCATATTCATAAGAACACTACAAATTATTCTTGAAACGCACGCAGACTGGCAATCTACCTTGAACAAGACTGGCATGATAGTAAAGTATTACTTAAAAAATTAACCGCAAATTTTTAAATTTACTTTTTCTTTAATGATGGCGCCATCATGGCAACCCTAAGGGTACATATCTAGTGGAGCTCGCGAGATGTAGTAGCAAATCACAATGATAGCCTATGCATTGGTAAGCCACTGTCATCCGCGGAGATCCGGTCTTGTAGCGCTGTTATATACGAGACGTGTGGCTCTCTGTCCATTCACAATGGTTTCTACTGAGCTTTGGAATGATATCGTTGCTAAAGAGAAAATTATCCATTGTTGACCATCTCCGCGCTTAAATATTTTTTGGCAACCCTAATAAGGACATCTTTTAAATGTACATGATTTATTTTGTATTACTTAAATAATCCATAAACTGTATCTTATTAGAAAACTATAAAATTTCTATACTTTATATATGTAGGCGTATGTTTTAACAGAAACACAAAAATTCTGTTGTTACTAGAATTTCTAGAAATCTGACTTAAAATACAGTTTAGTACGGTAGTTATCAAAGAGCAAAACAGTCGTTAATATAGAGAGCTTAATCTGCGAGCAGAGCTTGTATTACAATATTTAAAGGCTTTTAACAGCTACTGCTAATATTAAAATACATATACATTCCATGATCACGAAATACCTTCCCAATTAATTAATCCGTATACAAAATGTATCGAATTAACGACAACACGAAGTGGGAAAGCTGAAAGCGGCCATATGACTGGACCTTGGAAATTAATCGGCCCTTCTTAATTAAAATCTGAACAAGATCTAAACTATTTAGATCGACAATATTGTCAAGTTAGAGAGAATGCAGTGAAACGTGTGCAGGGCGTGATCAGTTAAAGCCCAAATTTGTTAATTTTATAACTAAATTACTCAAAATGTAACTGATGCGTTAAACGGAGTTGTGTCCTTCTGCAACGCATATCGGAGGCACACAGACAAAATGTGTTTATCCATGCGACATACATGTAAGTATGTGCAACGATTACGTTTTCAATACGTTCAATTCAAGTGGGTATGTGTACAGCAGTCTTACTGGTTACTTCTATGTATGTTTTACGTCTTAGTATGTTTATTTGTGCTCGGTTATAGAAATAGGTTCACTTTCTATTCCATGGTATGTATAATATAAAAGGTGAAACATGGTAATACTCCACACCCCTCAATTACCCCTTCAGAGAAATGCAGGCGTGATTATACTAAGTTACTGGTATACATCCTACCACCAGTATATTCAATGATATCAATAGGCTTAGATAGCTAATTAAATAGGTATCTCGTTATCAATTAACAATATAGGTTGCACAGTCCACTGAAACGGTCGCCGTACATTAATTTACAAATTAATTAAGATCCGGACAAGCCATGAGATACAGATCGGTAACAGCTCGGCGTATGATTTATGCGCGCGCGCAGCTGCGTTAGAACAAAGCCGACGATCGTTCCCACATTACTCACTGTGACCGATCGACGTAAGGATGCCCGCAGTACCGAGAGACGCTGTTGTGTTCCACCTTCATTTGGGTATTGACGTATTGGTCAGTTGTTGACGTGGTGGTAAGTCCTTAATAGGTCTTGGTCCTTATGACGCTTACTGAAATTTCCGTTACAGTAGGCGGAGGAGTGTAGGACACTCCCTCGTTTCACCAGTCACGTTTACGTCTCATGGAACAGGTGGTGAACCTATTGCCACACACCGGGCACAGATCCTGACTCCGAGTCAGTACAAGAAATTCTAAATTAGCAAAATTCAATACTACCCGACCCGGAATTTGAACCTAGGAAGTCCGGATCGGCAGTCACGCTTGCAACCACTCAACCATCGAGGCAGTTACAGTACCATTAAGAATTAAGACTGCCTCGCTCTCTGGTGGAGTACTATTGGATTTTCTATTTTAGATTTTCTAGTAGAAATTTCTGGTATTTGATCGGAGTCTAGATTTGCTTCCAGTGTAATAGGTACCACCTCACCACCACATGATGGGACGTAAACGTAACTAGTGAAATCTTTAGAATATACATATGTATTTAAAACTGTAAACTCCCGCAATCATTTCTATTATTTTTTTGTTATATCGATATGGTTACAACATCAAAACAAAATTGGATTCCTAAAAGATAAGCGACATAGGTTGTATTTTTACGCGAGTTATGTCCAAACACTACATGGATTATGGAATCTGTTAAAAGTAGATACCATCCATGCGATCTTTACGTTAAGTGATAGGCACAACAGACCAGACATCG
>DWMG01001141.1:0-16074 GCA_018244855.1 Elbella merops
AGAGGAGTGCAGAACACTCCCGCGTTTTACCAGTTATGTTTAAGTCCCACAATGGAATAGGTGGCGCGTCTATTATTAGTATTACGCATTTTCAATAAATTAATTACGACAAATGTTAGTAACAACGATTGTATTGTGTAAATATACAATACAATTCCATGGAACTCAAAGGAGTTGTCCATAGTACAAGTAAAGAGACGAAGTGTGCCAACTTAGGCTATAAAGTACTAATGTATCTGAAAGCGATCTCAGATACTAGTATCGTAGATACGAATATAAATGTGAATATTGATCGCAATGAACAATGCACTGAAATCGTATGTTATGTTTGCCAAAACCAATCGCAGTGATTTTAACATCAGGCGAGCTGTAATCATATTTAGTGCAAATAAAAAATAACTTATTCATTCATTTTAACGACCAGCGATAACAAAAATTACGACATCGGAACATTTAAGAATGTTCTTTTCATTTTTACATGTATAGGTAGGTACCTACGTACCTAATAGGAGTGAATAATTTGCTAACCGATTGGCTATAAAAGGTCAGTTATATTTGACGCCCTTTTCATTATCTTATTAATTGTGGAATATATTTACAAACACATTTTTTTACAACATGACAAAATGTTCTCAACGAAAATTATATTTTATAACGAACACAAAGAAAACAAGATTTGATTAATTACACGAAATACTCAAATTTCGAATTTATATGCCTCTAATGTGTGAAAGTATTATCATTTGATTTAAAAAATTAATTTATACATTTAAATTATTAGAAATGTCAAATGATTTACTCATTTTTTAATATTAAAAAGGTAAGAAAACTTTTAATCATTTACATCTGTTTGATAGCGTAAATGAATGCCGAATGAAAATAAATTATCTGTTCGTATAAAACGGAAAAAAAAGATTTCGACAACAGCTTTGTGAATGTTTTATGTGTCATTTTTGCTCAAAGACAAATCGGACGACGCCCACGGCCAGTCGGAAAAACGATGTTGTAACAAAAATATCTGAATCGATAAGATCCAATGACGTTTGAAGGTTCAAATGTTGCATGTTATTATTGGGCAACCGCTTAACTATGGTTTTATCTTGTGTGTCTTACGTCACCAGAATTTGTTATGGCCATCTGAACAATACGTAACGACGTCAAACCAAAATCAGACTGTCAAGTACAAGAAACGAGTTGTGAAAACAATAGAATATCTTTACATGTTCTATTTTCAAACTAGGTTTGAGATTCATATTTTGGTCGGGTGTTGTGGGCACACATTAGGAAAGGCCGATCTATGGTCAGCAGTGGAAAGGTAAAGGCTGATATGATGATAATGAATTTTAAACTACTTCCATTATCATACAAATGCTCAATAAAATTATTAAATAAACATTATTTTCGAATACTAGTAGCCACATATGAATTTCTTAGAGCTTTTCACACATTTCTCGAAGTCATTAACATCAGACACATATTGGATATACACATATTTTGCGAAAGGCTGCAGGCAGATGCTGGATGCGACAAGCCGAGGACAGGGCGTGATGGCGCTCATTAGGGGAGGCCTATGTCCAGCAGTGGACTGAAATAGGCTGATGACGATGACGACATAGTTGGATGTATAATATTAAGAAAAGTACTTACACTATTCTCATGAATATATTTTTGCCGTTCATTAAATGAATATATCGTATATAATAATGTAATAAAAGATATAGCTTTTCACGTAATTATGACACGTACAATTGTATTTTTTAAAATTGCAAATATTATTGTTCTGCTGTTGAATTGTAATACAATAAGCAACACTAAAACAATTTATACACGGTTTTTAGTCGTCCTCACAGAGAAGTATTATAATGTAACAGCAGCAGAGGTCGAAATTCGACCATAATGCTTTAAATTTTAAGTCAAAACCTTATTAAGTTCTTGTATATCAAAGAGAATACCACAATAAATACCTACTCGTTGCTAATTTTGAATCACAGACTATAAAATATCTGGCATTGACAATATAAACGTGCAAAGTGAACGTATATTTTTTTTTTTTTCATTTTAATTTCTGCAATTCTAATACCTACATGTTTATTTATTTATTATGTAACAGTCTTAAGTTTCTGCACTCCTTCTATGCACCTACGTATTAATTTTATAACTGCTACATTTCACACTCCAACATGAGCGTTAAACCCCACAAAATATCATAAAGACTCCTCTTCGTGTATTAATACACTTGACGCAACTTGTACAAAAACAAGTTTCTGACGCCATTATGTCACAGTCAAGATAATTTCATGCGATAGGTACATTAGACCTGCAAACAATACATATTTGCATTAACGCTGATAGGAGCGTAGCAACACCCACTGATAACTTCAGAGGGGGCATTAAGATAAAGCGAAAAAAACACAACTCCATTAATATACATTATAGTTGTTTTCGCGCATCGGTTAACGTTGGCAACATAATTACTGATAAGCTTTTTAATAGATTTTCATTACAATCACAACACTGTCCGTCACAGAGAGAATTCGCGACCCGCTCTTGGTTTTCAGGCGTTTGACCATTCCGATCTCACTATAGTTCTAATTGAGTTTCCTAATTGGACCTGATCCCTCGACGGTTATGGTATGTCTATTGTCAAGGAACCCTACATTGAAAAAACCAAAGGGTCACATAATTTTACATCGGCCAGAAACATCTACTTATCCATTAGTACCATGAAAAAAGAATGGATCGCGACATCAACACTATAATTTTAATGAGCAGCGGTTCGAGCAAATTTTGCAATTTTATTACAATGGTTTAACAAAAAAACGCCATTGTTTCATACCGAATAATACTTTCCCGCCAAAATCGAACGGAAGAGTTACGAGTATACTGAAAAAGATGTGTCATCGATGGTGATAATCAGTAGCCAACGTTCAACAAATAGAAACAAAACCGAGAATTGTCAATGTCAATATTTTCGCGTTAAAATAGGACATTCTGGTCAGTGTGTACACGTTTAATTTTAAAAGTGAATGCCATACAAATATTAGTAATAATTATTTGCTAGTTTAAATTGATCTCATTGATTCCAGGGCATTTTTAAGATTTATATTTTATAGTTTTGGCATTTTACTATTTAAGATTCAAAGTAAATGTTAAGTTCTATTAAAACAAAGTGAAATAATACACCACAGCCTCGGCGACGGAGGCGTGGTCCGACGTCACCCGAGCCGACAACGTGACCTCTTCATAATCTCAATTCACGTTGCTGTGTGCTGATAAACTGGCAGGGTTCAATGTTTTTGACACCACAAACACATTCCCTTTGTTTATTCCAAATAACTGACCGAAGATTCAATCCCAATTTATAAATAAAAACACGCAGGTGATTTTATTCCTTCAAGAGCAAATCAAATGTAGTTTATTATAATACATGTAAGGGCCATTTACCACATATACTGATACCGAAGAAATGTTTTAAATATTTGTTATTCACAAGTAGAAGATAACTCATATATTATAAACAGATATACAGACATTGTTTACTCTGTACGAGTCAACGGCATTTACAAGGATGTTTCTTCGCTGAATTATTCGAGAACGTATCCCTCACGTTGTCTAGAAATAACCGGTCGTACTGTCTCTAATTAAAATAAAATGCCCATGATACCTTATGCAGACATAAAAAGTATCTTATGAGTAATTTTACGTTTAAGTATGATAACATCTACTCAACAACATATAGACACACGAAAATTTTATTATACCATAATCATTGACGTCATCACCCCACCCCTCTTATCATTGTACTGTTGGAAACGCGTCTCATCTTATTAGAACAAGTTTCGTAACCACTTTTTATGGGTACTATAAATTCAGCTACAAACCGTACAATATTGTTATTGATGTAATTGTCTGTTATTGTGTGAGGAGGAAAACCGAAATATTACTGCTGGGTCATTTCAGAACCGAGTTCAATATTTTCCTATGTCGAATCATGGTGACTAGCAACTCTTGGGGTTTCAACCGCGACAGATTGCGATCGGATTGGATTGTGGGATGATTCAGTGTCAACATATCCAGTTACGTGACAATCACGTGACATGTACTCGTGACAGGGCTCGTGCGCAGGGCTTCCATGTATGTGGCTGCATGTGAAACGTTACGTATAAACAGTACGTATAAACAGGTGATCGCTTAAATTGTATTGTGTTTAGAAAAGCCTGTGAATAGCTGATCATCATTATCATAGGGTATAGTTTATTACGCTTGTTTAGTGGCAACTTAGGGACTTTCATCTTAGCTACAGTTTAACACGCTTGATGTGAGAACTGACAGAGTTCAGATATTTCATATACTGTAAGGCATAACTGTAAAGCCAGTAGGATCCCTCGGTTTTACACCATTTTATACCGTATGATGTTTAATCTGATATCTGAGAAATATGTATTCCTTAACACATATTTAAAAGACAATGTATGTAGCAGAGTTAAGCTGAAGAGTCTCGACTATCTAATCTGAATGACTAACAGAATCTAGTATGAGCAAGCTCACTTAATCTAGAAATTAATCTCTTTTGCCATTACTCATTTTATTACCGAGAACTGATTCGGGTAAGTGACGCCGCTTAGCACTCGAAGAAAAACTCGAGAAGAAAGTGGCTTCGGGCTGCCACGCACCAGACGCATGACCGATAGTTACATGTAATTTCAGTTCGCGAAATTCAGAAGAACACGCGTCCACTAGTTTTATATTTGGACATGTGCCACCCATTATGACACATAACGCGTTGCATTTTCGAGAAACCGCGTTCGCAGATCCAACAGCCTCAAACGATGCCAAAGTGGCAAAGACCAAGGTGTGCTGAGGAAACTGACCGTTGATAATATTCGCCAATGACACGAATATTTTTTTTACTTATTGCATCGCTTAACAGTACTCAGTGATTATTCTAGGCACGTTTTTGTTGAATCTTTCCAACTTCCTACAAGAACTCCGTTATTTTAAGAACAGTTTTTTTTTTATCTAGTATAGGCCACTATAGCATTTTGTACTTATAATATAAGTAAGTAAGTAGTAACATACATTTATACAAATAAAATAGTATAATTACGTACTTTTATACATTATAGCATAAAAAAATTGATATGTCTCGAGTTCCCACTCATGAAGTAATAAAAATACAAGACGGAGATGTCATACACATGTTTCTATGTAATTTGATGCATTTTGACTACCTATTAGCAAATTGTTCATTATTATTCTGTTCTAAGAATGATAGATTTACAAAATTTAAATCCAAAAGCCAATTTTTTTTTATAAAATCAAATGGACAAATTCACAGAAGGTGTGCACGAAATTAATACAGTATAATTTATTTCTTTCTGTGAAACGGATTTTCTCAAACACACCGTATTGATATGAATTAACGGTAACAATAACATGTAGGGAGTAGTTTATTTTGATACGGTTTGGTGCGGATCCAAGAACTCTTTAATTGAGACGGTCTATTTATGTTACTGGACTCTGACCGATGTGTTACTCTCTTATAAATCGAAATCAATCACCACGTTCTTAGAATTCTTAGGCATTTTATAGGTTTACGTTCTATATGAAACGGCTGAAAATATGATAATAGAATGTTGAATCTTTTAATGTTTATCGTTCTCTTGATGTGTTCATCTCATTGTTTAAAGAAAAATCTCACTTGGACAAATATACGCTTTGCAGTCGCAGTAAAGAACCTTTGTTTAGCACTTGAGTGATCCGTTCCGATTTCGACCTTATTGTACGTCGGACGAACAAGGAAACTGCACGAACAAGGAAATTGGAAGAGAGAGGAACGCGGCACCCGTGGCGCCCGTACCGAAATGTTACTTGTTTTGTAAACTTTAATTTCTACTACAAATAATTTAGCAGATAACTGAAGTCATTATACGCAAAGGTTTCTTTACCGTTCAATACAATATCCGCACTAAATAATATTTATAGCTAAACAGGCATCTATACGAATACGAGACCGTTAATAAAATCGAATAGAACATTGATTTATCGAATGCAATATTTCATGTCGTTAACTGTCACGGTCAATGGCTTGGAAGCTGAATGTGTGTCAATAACACATCTTAACTTTCACTAAAGGGCTGGGTCTTCAACTGAATGTTGGTACGGATACCGCTCGACAGTATTCTTCCTCGTACCGCTGCCAAATGGGGCCGTAGGCTAATGTTCTTGAGAACAAATGATATGGTGTTCTAAAAAATAATAGAAGGCAACTCACCGGACGCTAAAGCTCCGTGGAGTGCCTTCTCCTTGTCCTCCATCATAGCATGCGCAGTGCTCGCTCCAGGTGCCATGACTATTCGCCTCAGAGATTGTTTCCTCACTAGGGCGACTATGTGTTTAGCACGATGCTGCGACGTCTTCCTGCGGCGCGTGCGCACTCTGTGGAAGCCTGAAGGCGACTGTCCACCGACGCTGACGGTTATCACGGCACGACCCTTATCAGTTCGGCGGCAATGATTGCCGACCAACCATATAACAGCAGAATAGATTTTGCAGTATATCAGCCAAAAAAAAATGTACCAGTCGCGCCGGAGACTCAGCCACGCCATTAATAGCGATCTGAAACAAATGAAAAACGAATTAGTTGTCTACCTTATAAATATACATAATTATAGGTAACAAAGAAACTTGTGAATTATTTTAAAGTGACTGGCGGTAGGTACCCCATTTATCTCCCCCTCCCTTTTAGTTATTTCCTTTTATAATATCGTATCATTTAGTTTTATTTAAAAGGCATTTGATAAGTATATAATTAACAACCGCCTCTCGTTTCGCGGGCTTCTTTCGTAGCTAAATGAAATTTTTATTGTGGAAAACATAAGAATCCACAAATAACTTTTAATTAATGAAATTACCAAAAGAAAGTAAAAACTCTATTAATTTTAAATTTTAAAGACATCGGTCCAGTGCGACACTAAACACAGTACAATCATATTATTATAGTATTTGCATTAAACCTTACTTTCCAACTTTACGGTATAGTTAAAGCAAATCTTCAATGCAAAACAACAGATAAGTACCTGACATTACCTAAAATCATCTAAACTGTTAATTGCAATATAATTATTTGAGTACACAATAACATGCTGTTCAATAAACATGTCATGTCATGAGGCGTTGTTGAAGCCGAAAAAAACGTCGTATCCCCATTTTCGTTATTGCAAAAAATATGAGGCACTTTTTGAAAATTACCGGCGAAATTATAATAGACAGGTGGATTTTTAAACGCTTATGTCGGACCTATGTATTTGACCTTACCGCGCTTGGAAATTAAATGAGATTGTATCGAATGATTTAATATTTAAAAATCATTTCATCATAATATATCTTTTCTTAATTTAGTGATAATGTTTACAATTGTGAATAAAATATTATCATATTCATTAGAATCGACATGTGTTGAAATTACAAATAATTATATCTAACTAAACAGTCATTGTTGGAGCGGCAATTTTTTATTGGCTATGATTTTTCTAAGCCATTCGATTATAGTCTAATATTTTAATAAACTATTTACGTCCAAATTTTATTTAATCAGTAGGGCTTTTAGACTGTTCTTATTAGTAACTATTTAATAATAAACTTCTCTCCTGAATAATTAAGAAGACGCGCAAATTTCACAATATACAAAGCCAATTCTTCCCGAAATCTTTCATTATCATAAAGTTACGCCAACTCCCTTACAAGGTAGGCAGTGAGCACCGAGTGGCCAATGACTCAATCCTTCGAAATCTGAGATGATTCTTTTATATTCGTGTTTACAAAATTTGATGTAATTAGTTAAATACGAGCATCTAGTACCTAGTTGCAGAAGTAAATATTCTGGGTCGTTAGGTTACACGGAACAGGATATCACTTGTTTACAACATTAGTGTTTAGCAGATATCCATTGAAAGTTAATTGTTTTGTTATTTTCACGTATGTTCTGTTATTGCAATTAACGAGATCGTGTAAAATAAATAGCATGGGAAGCGCACAATTAATTAACTGATGATACATTTTCACTTGGGTTTTGTACAACAATAACATCATCCATGTATTTCCCCGAAGGGGTACACGGAATACGGATGCAGTAATAACGGGTCCACTTAATCTATCTCCACGAATATACCACCATCGATTTTGATATAAATACGTGTAGTAAATTAAAAGAAACTGATATTAAGAAGTGTTTGTGCAGGTTAACGACACGGCGCGTTGTAAAGATAATTCGTTTTAAAACTTCAATAACAGCTCCAGGCTAAAACACGAGCGATATAAATCATTAAATACATTTATTGTTATAGCGTTGCCAAATATTTCATGGGTGTTTTAATTTTTTTTTTTGTGAAGTGAATAAGTTAAAATTGTATATGTAGCACCACCAGAGTACTTCTTTCTTCTGTTCCCGAGTCGACATCTAAAGAAATAGCCTATTTTTCAAAACTACGTGCACTCGTATATAATGACGATTAAAGGTATTTATCCTACTAAAAGTGGTTTAGTGCCTCTTATTTCGTGCAATAGCAATCTACAACATCAAAATTAATACGAAAAAATAAAAAAAATGTGAGAACAACAGAGAGGACATTGTTGTGGCACACCTCGAGAGAAGCCTAGCAATAAAGGAACAATAAATGCACATGATGATGACCGAAACGACGTGGCTATAACTGGAAAATTCTGTATGCACTACATTGCATCAAAGCGCACGTTTTATTATTCAATAATAGATAAATATGAAATGACATAAACCGCAGTTATTTATAGTAGCCGCGGTATAGTGTTACAACAACAAGTACCTGAGCAGCCGACTGCACCCTCAACTTTAATGTCAGCACATAGAATTTGTGATGAGTCCGCCGTAAGACGCGCTGGTTTAAGTAAATAGGAAAATATCAATAGTACAACGCAGTAAGTAGTTATTATAAATAAAATAAGAATTAAAATTCTGCTTAGTGTTGTGTATGTTAATTATGTACTGCCTTAACTAATTTTAATTATGTTTTTTCGGAAGAGCTCGACCAGTTTCATTTCATGAGCTCCTGGCGTCTGCTGAAACGTCGGTACAACCAGCGGGAGCTCATAAACAAGGGTACAGCAGAAAGTAATCACTAGATCTTTCGAAGTTTCTCGAAGACGCAAAAATATGCGTAATTTAATTACGAATGAAATATATGAAAGCAACATTTGTTCATGAAATAAATAAACAATGCTGGATAATATTCTTATTTTACGGCGATTTGCGATAAACAACAAAGACAAAAAACAAAAATATTTTATGCCGTCATATTGTGATAGCTAAAAACGTGAGCCAGTGTCCACGATAACGATTGTTAAATTACCTTAAAAATGACACATAGAACAGTATTAACTATTGTATAAACCAAAACAATGCCAATCAGGTATACAGAAGTTTATTAATGACGTTTTGCAAACTAAGTTACCGCTGATGTTCTCACAATGGACACAATAAATTTATACAATAATAATTTTAAGCATAATGCATTTTCAGCTGTATTAAACAAATATAACAAGGTGAAAACAAAGTTTTTGTATTATACCGTTTAAGAAAGCAGCATTAGCTGGGCGGTTTTGAAAACTATAGAGTTATAGACCAATAAATGTCATTTTCAATCGATCTAGAATAAGATGGACTAATGGACTGTTTATATGAGGTTTTTATAACGACTGTTTTTAATCTGCTCATTTTTAGTTTTTAAGCCTACAAAAAAGTAAATCGTACTGTAGTAATATTCCTACGAGTATAAAGCTCAAAAAATGTTATACATTGAAAACTGTCTGATATACAACCATCAGCCTATCTTAGTCCACTGCTGGACATAGGCCTCCCCCAAAGGGGGTTTATGCCTGTAATCTCCACGCTGGGCATGCGGTTTGGACATCGCAAGGCACGGCTTTTAGCCGGTATGGTGGATTACGTGGTATTCCAATAAATTACGTATACATATTAAAAATGCCCAAGTACATGTATATTTATGAGCATTATATATTTATTTTACTTAGTCCTTTAATTTATCGGGGTCTATCACTATTTATGAAGTGAACGAAAGCAGGATAAAAATGCTTATTTGTCACTATTTCTGACGAATAGTGGGGAAAAAGCCACATTGACTGATTTAATCCTTTCACGGCGATGGCAACTCGAAAAAGAAAGGTAAGACAAAAATTTCACTATGTACCATTACGTCATACAGACATACCGGAATTACCAAATTACAACAAGTGAAGCTTGATGCTTACACACTTCGTTCCGAATACAAATATTGTTTTAAATTATTCCATTTATACAGCATTGCATTGCAATTTTATACAATAAGTATAGAAGACAAGTTATTAGTAGGTATGTGACTTTCATTATTTGCGATAAAGAAAAACATGGTTACAATTCGAGAGTGGTGTTGAACATGGTGTGACGAGAATTTTACTTATTAAAAGAAGTTTTGAGAAACAACGCACTGCGGTTTATTTTTATATCCACGTGTTTCGTTTTAATTGTGAAATAAAATGAATAAAAAATCAAATTAAACTGATACGTGTTCTCAGAGCCTTAGCTTTCCATCCGTCATTATATCAGCATTATTATCAGTCTAGTTACAAAAACCGGTAAGAATGGTAATCAGAACAATTTTTGATATTACAGTTTCGTAACGTTTCGAGTCGAGAGGCTAAGATTTCTCGAGCACGTTTCCAATAGCAATGATGAAAAAAAATATGTATAATCAAGTTATGTATATATTTATGAATGTGTGTGAGCAGATTACGAAATGCACACAGAGAAGTGGAGCGCGACTCGATACCCATCTCACAAGGTTGATGAGTTCAGAATAACAAACGTTTTATATTCAGAATGCTAACTAAACATTTACTGAATGCTTGCAAATACACATGTATTGTGTATGTAAGCATTTGTATTTTTCCTTAATCACCGCAACTTAGGCACGCAATAAGCATTTACTTACTGCAAGTTCTCACGGATTTATATCGTTACGTGATAATGTAATAACCAAAATTACCTACGGTTTTCTCTTTTGACATATAGCTTAGTATATAATATATGTACTTAAGTTAGGTAGGTATTTGTTAATACTTTTGAAACTGACCTCATTGCGTAGTAACTGACGAGTTTAGTTTAGTTAAATGCTAAAAGTAGCGATTAATATTGAAGCTGTATAAATTCATATATATAAGTTTAAATACAAATAGACTTACCAGCCACGGTTACTAAATCTTTCCTTCGCAGTAGTGGTCAGAGGATGTGTGTCGTATAAAATGCACTAAATCGTGGCGCATAGCAGTGCGCCCGTGGATAGCGATGAACGTTTCAATACACATTCGCAATAAGTCCCAGTAGACGTTCGAATTTAACTTGTCAACCGAAACTCTTCCCCAACATCTCACGGGGTTAACAAAACAATAATACAGTTTCATGCAGTACCAGTTGCGGCGCAGTACTTGTGACGTTATGGAAATAAACCACACACGTCCCTATTTCACTCCGGACCATAATTTGCTCATTTTAAATTTAAATCGAGACTGCGTTCGTATACTGATGTGTAATTTACAAATATCTTGCTTGCTGTTTACGCGGCACAACGGGGCAACTGACTTGTGTAAACGATAACGGAGACTGTTCTCTATAGAACATGAAGCTTGGCGAAAGCGACGGAGTGGTAGAGAGCGGGCGGGCTATACTTCACCGACTGGTTTCGTGTGACATCGATTCACGCTCGGGTACCTTCGGCGTGGCGGCGGGGAGGTGTGGTGGGAGTGTTTTGGCATCCTGTTCGAGCTACATAACATAACACTAATAACTAATATTGCTATAAGTTCGTATACGTATGAATATATGAAACACAATGCTTAATACGTTGTTAATCCGTTCATGATTATTATTACGCTTGTTGAATCTTTGTTGTGACTGCGAGTCTGCAGCGAGGCGTTAGCAGGAAACAAAACGACTTAATATCTCTCAATTAGATGACCAAACATATATGATCAAGTATGGCTGTATGTTTGAATGTGAACAAAGGATAACGGAAACAGCATTCCGATTCTTGTCTTTATACAAATACCTATCATAGAATATAGTAAGTGCACGCCTAGCCCGGACGGGATATTCTTCGGGTCTCGAGAAAAATGTATTTTTTGTCTGCAAAAAATTAAGATTTAAATGAACAGTTTACCTAAATATATGTAACGTAGTTAAATTTTACTTTACATTTAGCGAAGAGAACAGCATCAGTTATTCGAAGCAGTGCTGAAGACCCTGACCAACTCAAACAGTTCATAAATAAAACGTTTCGGCCCAAATACCGCGTGGCAGCTTGATGCCAAACATCAATCATCATTGAGTCGCCATCAAGTAGTACCTACAATACAAGAAAACATAAGGAACTTCCCACTGATTTCTGAGAACATTAAATTTGGCTAAAATTGGAGTTGCTATTCTCTTACTTTTTTAATGTGTCCACCAAAAAGGCTGTTTTAGTTTGGTTTTAAGGTGTAACTAAACAGTGTTCGATCGATGGCATTGGCTATTTATATCGATACAGCCTGACACACAGCTGGTACACTGCTTTCGATCAATACTTATATTTTTTATTCCTCCACGATCAATAGCAATTCCTACTGATATATTGAAAATAAATATGAATAAACTAGTTTAGTTATGAATCAAGAAATAGATGATAATTTTATAGTATATTAAAAGTCATTATCATAATCATCAGCCCATATCGTTCACTGCTGGATCTCTCCAATATTACCCCACTGAACTCGATCTTCAGCTCTTCGTATCTGATCACTGCCAGCCACTTCGCATATATCCTTCTTCCACCTAGCTGGCGGGGATCCTACGCTACATTTGCCAAGTCGTGGTCTCTTATTTGGTAAACATGACCCCAACGGTTATCGGTTGTGCGACAGATGTAAACAGCCCACTGAAATTTTAGCTCTCTAATCCATTGGGTAATGTCGATAACTTTGGTCAGGAACTGATTTTAATTTGGTTCTCATAGTCATAGAATCGATTAACGATCGATTGCTGGTCATTCACCTATGTATTAATACGGACGATCGATATTTTAAGGCAATCAATGTCGATTGGTCGAGTTTGGTCAGCCGTATTGCATAAATTATTTAGTTCCGGCTTCAACCATTAAAAGAAATTAAGTTCACAAGCATTAGCAATGTATGTACATATTTTAAATTGTAATTTTGAAGTGCGAGTATTACTACATTCGTGTTTTTTTTTTACTTTCTGCCCCTAAACAAATTCTCTCTGTTATTCGCCGAGGTTTCCGATACTTCTCTAGTTCCGCCGTGCCCAAGGGCCAATATTTTTTACCTATGTGGTAAAAATAGACAATTTTTGAAAAAAGCTATCATCATAATAAGCTATTTCTTTTAAATCCGATTTATTTCTGATTCATTCAATTCGTATTCGAATCAGATATCCTATTATTCCCTCTGAGAATAGAAACTTTCCTTCATCAGCACCACCACTAACCACCACCCAACATTTCGTTAAAGTCGATCTGTTTCTGTATAAAAAAGGAACTACAATATAACACAAAAAATCCATGTAGGTATGGATTTTATCGTAAATTCGTAATACGATTTTATCTTAATAAACTTTATGGACTTAATAACATTCTATTCTGACTATAAAATGAAGCCTACCAAAATATTTGCTTAATTCATTTTTGTTCCGTACAAAATAGAATAAGCTTGTTTAAAAATATTGGTCATACATAACTTGGCTTTGTGTAACCAAGTTTGTCTCAGCTTAGAATATACTTTAGCAATGATATGCACAGCTTAGTTTTCCATTTTTCGCTCTGGGGACCTAGGTTTCAAACAAACGATTGCGCTTTATAAAAACTATCTTCAACTGCACAAAGATGACTACATAAAATTATTCAATTTTTAAGAATGATTCATCTCTCATTGTAATAGTTACGGAACACATCGTGAAGAAACCCACATATTAGTTTTCCAATAGTGTTTAGAGACGTATGAAAGTCTGCGGGTGGCTAGCGCGCGAAATTCAAATATAACTCTGATATAAAAAGAGACACATATCCAATAGAATGTCAGAAACAGTTTATAATAATGCTGATGTTTAGTACTTTTTAGCAAACAGTTTGGATGCAGCAAATTACTATTGCATAAACGTCAATTCTTTTGCATTATAATATATCATTATAATAAGACGAAAAGAAGCACGCAATCAAAATAATAAAAAAATATACAATTTATAAGGATAACTTTTATGGAAATTAAAAATAATTTACGTCATGAATGTATGACGCCAACCAACATAATGGGGCAATTACATACTGAAAAGTAATGTTCTTGGAAACAACTTTTCCTGCAGCAAAAGATTGTATGAGACTCACTCAGTTCCATGAAATGTTTTGCAGATTAGCATTCAATAGCTTATATTATCTCTCTCAATCACTATCCCGTAGGGGTTGGAAAGTATTACGTTACCACACTATAATATGTAGTAAGTCTGATTTTATGGTGCTTCACTCATTTATATCATGACACGAGTACCATTGGATAGGACAAAAAGTTGTAAAAATATTTTTTAATTAAAAAAAAAAGAATCTAATACTGAATGTAATGGAAAAGTTCTATTCTAACAATCGTGTTCCAGGTTCCTATACGTTGCAGATCATATCTATGTACAACAACGGGCACTCGTAACTGCTTTCTGTTAGTTTTGTGTACATATAAGATTTAAAAGGAATATTAAAGTCATATATGAAATCTTAAATGGATGTTACTCAGCTCATTTGATCGACAACGACACACTTGGCAAATGGTCAACGTAACAGAGCCAAAAAGGACAAAGGTTAGAGTCATTTATATCTAACCATTAAGGAAAACTTATATTAATTTGATGGGAAATCGCTGGGATGCTCTATGATTTTCAGCGAATAAATTTTATCAGAGGAATGCAGAGGGGTGTAAGGGGTTCCAACCACCATCTTAGGAGTCCAAGCCAACCTCACCTGCACGTGGTGCACCCTAACAGACGAGGCTCTGGCGACCGGCTGATTGCGGTATAGTGCAGCCTAAATAGGCACGGCTAAATGCCGTGGCCGCCCCATTTTGGAGGAGGCCTATGTCCAGCAGTGGACTAAGATAGGCTGATGATGATGAGAGGAATGCTATCATTACTTACATAAAATTGTTTTGCCGTTTAGATGTAATCTATTTTTAAACATAATAAATCTTTAAAAAGTGATAGGCATTGCGAATTGAAACGTATCTTTACAATTTTCTCCTAATTTTTTAAATTACATAATTTTTAAGAACCGATATTTCAATAAACTTTGTAAGACATTGAGGTCCTCCCAAGACTATAATGTTTAACATACTTAAATACCATCTAATAATATAATGAAATTTTATGCCGTTTTAAAGCTCTTACCAAAATAACGTTAGTAGCAAAACAATAACTTAATTATAGTTATTAAAGAAAAGTATAAATGACGCTGCAAATTGTTGTGCATTTCGATTTCTTCTTTGATGTCTGTTACATACAAAGTCTGAATCTAAATATATTTATTTTTGTATCTATAGGCTTTGCAGTGTTATACAGTGTTACCTCATGTTCATTTTCATTTGAATTTTCATTTATTCTTTCTCGATTCATGCAAAGAGGTGATATGAATTTTTCGTGCGTGCTTTAACAAAGGCATTGAACAATAATGTGCAAATATACCAGTTATTCAATTTTGTTTCGATTAGTGTATAATTGTGTATTTTTTTTAAGTTTAGTCAAACCTTGCATTCTGTTCCAGGTAATGAGGTCAGGAAGACACGTAACATGATAATAAGTAGTGTTTTTGATTTCAGTTAATATCCAGATGAAAACTTGTGGATATCAAATGATATACATTTTTTTTGACAATTTACCAATTTTTTATGCGGTCACAATAGAGTTTGAATGGTTTTTAAGGATATACGCAAGATGTGCTAATTTTTATCTCTAGTTTC